>CM067367.1:4325622-4405622 GCA_034401795.1 Chaetoderma sp. LZ-2023a
CATGAACGTGTGTTAGAGAGACAGAGAGAGAGATAGAGAGAGAGAGAGAGAGAGAGAGAGAGAGAGAGAGAGAGAGAGAGAGAGAGAGAGAGAGAGAGAGAGAGAGAGAGAGAGAGAGAGAGAGAGAGAGAGAGAGAGAGAGAGAGAGAGAGAGAGAAGAGAGAGAGAGAGGAGAGAGAGAGAGAGAGAAGAGAGAGAGAGAGAGAGAGAGAGAGAGAGAGAGGGAGAGGAGAGAGAGGGAGAGGAAGAGAGAGAAGAGAGAGAGAGAGAGAGAGAGAGAGAGAGAGAGAGGAGAGAGAGGGAGAGAGAGAAGAGAGAGGAGAGAGAGAGAGGGAGAGAGAGAGGGAGAGAGAGAGAGAGAGTGAGAGAGAGAGAGAGAGGAGAGAGAGAGAGAGAGAGAGATAGGGAGAGAGAGAGAGAGGAGAGAGAGAGAGAGAGAGAGAGAGAGGGAGAGAGAGAGAGGGAGAGAGAGAGGAAGAGAGAGAGAGAGAGAGAAAGAGGGAGAGAGAGAGAGAGAGAGAGGGGTGGGAGAGGGAGAGGGAGAGGGTGGTGTGCGCGGGAAGAACTAATCATTTACCACACCAATCAAGACTGTTATCATACTCATCACAAGCATGTCCTGTGTCATGTACAGTCAAACCTTTCGACAGTGACCACCAACCCCTGGGGCCGTAAGATGGTGATTGTCATGGCGGGTAGTCATAAAACCACACGTCACAAGGCACCGCCACGTTCTGTCCGCCAAGGGCTATTTGCCACTTGAAATAAGATGCATTAGGTGACCATATGTTTTAGTGATCACATCTTGCTGGTCCATGCAGTGGCCGCTATAGGCAGGCGTGATCTCATAGCCACATTAACAACATCATTCCATTACATACACAGATACAGCATATTCACATTTTACGGGTTTACAGATAGTCAGATTATACAAAGAAACTACTTTCAATAATGTTAAAACCTACGTGTTTTCTTATAAGGTTATGCTCTTTTCTTAGTAAATCTTTGTTAATTTCAGTAGAAAGTTTACTACAATCCCTGCAAGAAAAATGTCCAGGGAATATCTGGAGCAATTTTATAAAGGGATCCAAATGGACCGCGTCTTTCATTTGCCTATTTTGGACATTATAAAAGTAATGATACGAGGTTTCAGGGCGGGTTCAAGCAGGTGATATCTGTACAGATCGTTTATTTAATTGCTTGCAGTTATTTCTAAGTTTGCAAGTTATGATATTTTTGGTGGTATCCCAGATGTAGGTGGTGAATAATTTCGTACGTTTTGAAAACCGAAAACTGAGGGAGCAGATTTTAGTGTTGTATCTAAGCTGTTCCAAAATTGGACAACACTGGGTATGAACGAGAACCGAACCGTGGGGGACGCCTGCTTCAATTTCTCTCATTCGAGATTTTTCTTGATTGACTGAGATGTTCTGTTTTCGTGAACACGGGCAGCTCTTAAACCATGTAAGAAGGCGTCCTACCCAGCCCATGCTCCTCTAATTTAAATAACAGGCATCTATGCCTTCGAAATATCGCAAAGTACAATGCATGAAGATTTGCGTTTATCTAGCGCATTTGGCAGAATGTGGCGCAACTCAATACGTTGAAATACAATCGAATAGCCTGGGCAGAAGGCGGATTTGTACGTGTACATGAGATTATGTCCAATAAGGTGATTATACAAATTTTTGAAAATTATTTTTCCATAGTTTTCCCGACAGTACTTAGCAACGAAATTGGTCTATACTTTTCCGATAATTCCCGATCACCTTTCTACGTATTGGAAACTATGCCACTTTCGATAGATTTATTGAATAACAGCTGTAATGGAAAGGTTTCTTTGAGCATTTTATTACTTAGCGATACCTCGTCACTGCCAGAAGCTTTGTTTAATTTCAGTGTCTTAATGGCGTCAGTTATTTCGGAAAACTGAATCGAAATGTTTTTAAAGGATAACTAATCTCATCTCTTGAAAGCGATTCAGGTGATCTAATATGCCACTCATAAACTATGCAGTTAATTTAAAGCTTTTTATCATGCCTTTAAAGAAAGATATTCAGGCTTTAGTAGCTAAACGTTGCAACATTTCTACAGCATATGATGGCTATCATGATTGACCTTTCAACCAATCAGAAAACGCCGAGCGTGTCTGTCTAGGGATATACGCTCAGTCGTTGAGGCGCCATCAAGTTTATCAATGCGGTATAAAAGCAATCATACAGGTAAGCTATTGAATATTTTTGAAACTAATTTGACTTGAAGTTGTTGCTGCCATAGCTCGCGTGCGGTTTAGGGGAGACGCAGATGGAATATACGAGGACAGAACTCCTACCAGCAGTTCCTAGTCGAGTGGCGCGTGTACGTTAGGAAATATTAACCCTAAAGCGGCCATAGTCAATAGGGACAGGATGGGTACTGGGAATATATGCCATAGCGCATGGACGATGTATTCGTGAGTTGCAATTCACCTTTCCAGAGTACCCACCCATCATATGACGTCATAATGAACTGCGCGGTGTGTACAATGACATCATAATGAATGACGTCATGAATGACGTCGATAAGTACGTCACGAACGCATATTTGATGACGGTCTATGGGCTGTTGTACAACTTGTTTGCTTTTGCTATTTAATAAATATTCTGTTGAATATTTTGAAACTAATTTGACTGGGCCCTGTTGCTGCCTATGGCAGCACCCAGTCTAATTAGTTACAAAATATTCAACAGCTTCCCTGTATAGTTTTCAGGAAATTGATGGCTAGGGCATTCGGGGATCGAGCAATCCAAACACGGCGAGGTGTGGGTGGAGCTTAGCTAGTGATGGGCGGGGCATAGCTAAAATGGAAAGGTCCATTGGGTCGTCGGTAAGTGCAATGATCTAGTGTGTGCTTAAAGTCTTACTTTCCTCTTGATGCTAATATCATCCACTTTAAATAAGTAGCAAACGGTTACGCCATGACGTCAGGCGCAGGCAATGCATTAATTATGCTTTCCACTGCGCATATGTTGTAATTTGAGCCAAATCTGACCAGTTGTTGCTGAAGTATCCTCAAATGTAGAATTTGATCCGATTCCTATCCGACTTCTTTTATACAGATCTCCAGTCCACGTCTGGAAATCCTCTTGCGTCACGAGTTCCTTCGTTGTGTTAAAATCTGAGCCAAATCGGATGAGTAGATTTTTACGAGCTGCGGACAGACAGACATATATACAGACAGACAGACATACAGGCAAGCAGGCAGTCAGGCAGGCGGGCAGGGAGCCAGTCAGGCAGGCAGACGAGGGTAATAATCGTACGTAAGCAGTCTTAGAATGGCTGGTTTTAAGTGTATGAAGAAAAGCAATTATTTGTTCGTGATTCTGTGTCATCCGAATTACATTGCCATGTAGCAAAGTCGGAAAGTAATACGTGAAAATATTCCGGGTCGAGGTACACAACTGATAGTTCATGGGACACAAGGACTCGCTGTGCACCACCACCAATCAGACACACCTTTTTCCTATTACATTAAGCAATGCTAATTGATAATATATAACATCAGATAAACTAGTCACGATGTTTTGACGGGTTAAATTTGCACGCATGACCCATAACAAAACCGATCATATTAACCCCTCTTGTGTCGACAGTGCCTCGAAGCCCTCAATATACCACTTATATTGGCCTATTAATTAACCTATTGACGATCAAGATTTGTAAAAAAGAAGACAGTGTTGCTCATTGAATGCGATCCATTTGCAGGATAAGACAAGACAATTTTTAAAAGGTTTCCAATGGAATTTACAAAAAGGCTTTCAGTAGTCTTCTAAATGAAGGCTGTTTGGACATTATATGGTCAAGAAAATTCAAATGTGTGCATAATCAGTATCCATTTGCAGGCCAAGAGGAGACTATTTTTGAAAATTTATCACTAGAATGACTGGCTCGGTAACCGAGCAAGTCATTCGAGTGATAATTCTGTAAAAATTCTTCTCTTGGCCTGAAAATGGACATTCCTTTACACCACTGACGAGACGGCTTTGGCCATTTTTACCATTAAATGTTTAAGTTGTTACAAGATGGGTTAAGTGGATGTGGCAACAAAAATTGCATAATTTCCGATACAGTCATGGTAAACTAGCGAATGATGACCCAAATGTTGCGCCTCTGCTCCTCTACCATTTCCTATATGGTATAGGCACATTGGTTAAGTAATTAGGTCGTCAGAGGTCAAAAGATCACCAGTTTTGCTCACTGCTTAAAATTTGACACCTGTGCATTTTTGTGACTAACAATGTGCTAATAAAGGAACATAGTGATGCTAACATCCTGAAAAGGGAGTATTATACCCCATCTGACAAATCGAAAGGGCCATTGCTAATTTATTTCATGAAATATCGTTACTATAACAACTGACAGAATGCCGATTTTTGAAAATTGCGAAAGATGCAATTATGGAGTACGGTACTGAAAAATTAAATGAAAATAACATCACATCTCAATACCCTAGAGCAATGACTGAGCACTTTAAATCTTACTTATAGTCATCTCCATAATTTCCTGCATGTTACATGCAAGTCAGTTGAGCAATGAGGTCAGCAGAGGTAAAAAAATTAACACATTTTGATCACTGCTTAAATTCAGACAACTGTGTATTTTTGTGACTGACAACGTGTTAATAAAGGAAATCCTTGGCGCTAACATCTTGAAAAGTGTGTGATAGACACCATACGACAAATGTTAAAGGGATGCTAATCTCATCTCAGATATTGTATTGTACCGATAGATTATGGTTTATAGATTCAATATAATTCACATTCTGTCACATTCCCTGATCTGTATCGCAATTATCTACTATGTAATATCGCGTAAATGTTGAACAGTGATCGTCACCATTGTGTATCCTCAAGCGATATTGTGTGATGTCATGGAAGTGCCAATGCATTGCATTCTTCATTATGTAATGATCATATTGTTGAAGATTTTGAGACTAATTTACCTGGAAGTTGTTGCTGCCTTTAACAGCAACAACTTCCAGTCAAATTAGTTTCAAATATACACCAGCTTACATGTATGATTGCGTTTATCCCACATTTCTAAACTATAGATGGCACTTCTATGACTGAGCTCATATGCCAAAGTGGACACGCTAGGCTTCTCTGATTGGCTGAAATGTAAATAATGACAGCCATCATAGGCTGTAGAAATGTACGAACATTTAGCTATTAGGGCATGAATATCTTTCGTTGCCGGTATGAAAAACCTAAAATATCAAGGATGGATTATGGGTCGCAAATTCTATCACCTGAATAGTTCATATATGATAAAGTGAGTTTTCCTTTAAGGTCATATATTCCTTTATTTAATAAAATGTTACTATATGGCAACTGTCAGAATGTCCATTTTTGGAAATAGCAGAAAAATACAATTATGGTGGGCACTGAAAAACTAACTGAAGATAACATCACATCCTCAAAAACTAGAGTAATAAATAAACATTCAAAATTTTCAATGTCTTGGCCTCTACAATTTCCTATATGCTATGTGCAAGGAAAATGCAATTATGCAGTAATGAGAAATTAAATGAATGTAACATTGTATCTAAACAAAGTAGATAAATAAATAACAAATAGTAATAAATGATCACACCAGATTGTTGATATTTGTGCACTTTACATACCAAACAATACATCTGCTAACTGCATTTGAACATACCACCCTTCCCTTAGTCACGGTCGCTGTTAGATTCTGACTCATTAAATTCATTGCTGCTATGATCGTCAGTTGAACTGTTTTCCTGTTCGTTCAATCTTGTCTCGTTCACTCCCTAGAATACCTGCCAGCATACAGAGGCAGTTGTTCACTTTCACATCACTTGAATTCAACTCCTTGCTTAACCCATTTAATGGTCAAACTGCAGTGGTTTTTAGACATGACTGTTTGAAAGGCATAGAGAAGAATATTTTAAAATATTTACTACTAGAATGACTGGCTCGGTAAATTTTCAAAAATACTCTTCTCTCGGTCTGCAGATAGACACCGGCTCAGGAAAAAACCTGTCATTTTCTTTACCATTACCCCTTTAATGGTTAAACCGGCGATAAAAATTCAGTCGTAAATTTACAAAAATAGTCTTCTAAAATTAAAATATCTTGAGAAATATTGACCATTAAAATGTTTAATTGATATATCAAGTAGTATTTTGAGCGCTTTGAGGCGCTATTGACACATGAGTGGTTGACGCATACAGTCCATACATTCTCTTAAGTTGGTGCAGGCGATGTCTAGTTTTGGTAGATGTGCTTTAGAAAATTGAAAGATTCTAATTGAAGAAATGGTTCCTCTGAGGTGCTCCACGACGCACAAATGTAATGAACCGTCCAATAAAGAATATACACTTATTAAATCAATTAATGCATATTATAGATAGATTTATTCACACAATAGGCCATTTGACCCTTGAGTGCAAATGGTTACACATAACGTGATATGGCGGACAAATCAACTAAGTGCATTACAATTGCAAGAACATATTCAGTCTCATATTTTATATGTTATTAAATCAGTAATATTCGCAGACTAATTTGATTCATATACATCTGGACCACCGCGCCAGCCGCGGATCCATCAATGAACCACGGGTCGATTTCCTTAGCAGACAAAGGGACACCTAGGTAGTTGGGGCTACATTATCAAATGCTTAGGTGTGCTGTTCGAAGAAATCGACCGTAGTCCATCAACAGACCGAGGGTGGTCACACGATAGCCCGGTTTGCAACTAAGATACTGATAAACGAAAACAACGTCACCACACACACGCGCACGCACGCACGTGCGCACGTGTGCACGCACGCACGCGCGCACGCACATACACACATACACACACTCTCCATCCCTCTCTCTCTCTCTCTCTCTCCGTCTCTCCTTCTTTCCTTCTCTCTCTCTCTCTCTCTCTCTCTCTCACCCACATTCAGACAGAAGTATAATGCCATTTCCAATATCACCACCCTTCGTTTCCAAATATGTTAAGTCGAAAGGGAAACGAAGAGTGGGATCCGGTCTAAGTATATAAACCACTCAAGGTCAACACTCCTCGCTTTCGAAATAGCGGGTCGAAAGAAAAGCGAGGAGTGAGACCAGGCTGCACGCGCTCACACACTCACTTTCGCGAGCACACCTTCACTAAGTCATACCTAGAAATTAAAAATTGAGTTTTGAAACGTTGATTCGTTTCTTTCACATCGAAAGAGGACCACTCTGACACTCCATCACTGGAATCACTGGATTGGTTATCGAGCCAGTCCTTCCAGCGATACACCATCAGAATAGTACCGCATTCTCCAACGTGACGGGGATGGTTTGACTGACTCCCCCCATGTAATGGCATGAGGGCATTAGTTTAGCATTTATTTTAATAAATAACTTTCTTGGTTCCTTTTATCCACTTACTAATGCACATGCCCATATACGCTCACGCGTTCTCGTGGTCATCCACTTACACACGCACGTATGCACGCACACGCACGCACGCACGCACGCACGCACGCACGCACGCACGCACGCACGCACGTACGTACACACACACACACGCAAGCACTCCCACACACGCGCACACACGCACACACACGCACACACGCACACACTCACACACTCACACAAGCACGCACGCACGCACGCACGCACGCACGCACGCACGCACGCACGCACGCACGCACGCACGCACGCACGCACGCACGCACGCACGCACGCACGCACGCACGCACGCACGCACGCACACACACATACGCACACACACACACACACACACACACAACAAAGGCACACTCACGCACGCACGCTTACATATCCACTTCCCATGCATACAGACGCACATCCACACCCTCATACACCCGTATGCACACACAATCGTACCGAATTGTTGAAAATTTAAAACTCTAATGCATAACTTTTACAATGGATGCGAAATAGCCACTGGTTTCGTAAAGATTTGTATATTGAGAGCTGAAATCATGCCTGTGATGAGAAAATGCATTCTGTTAAGTGTAAGAATATCCTCCCAAATTGGCATGTAAGACGACGGCGAAGACGACGACGTTGATCACAATTAATTGAACATATAGAAGCGCAACGTACTTTATAATTAATTGGAGAAATTGTATTGTGATTTATATCATAATAGAGGGATATGCTTAATCTGAGAATCTACGCTATCTATGACGTATTTACACAAACATTTCTAGGCGTCAGCTGATTTAGATAAGATCTTCTGAAATCTGATCTCATTGATAAATGCTGCCTCAAGTCGTATATGGGCGTATGCGCAGCTCTGTGAATATTACATGAATACAAGTCAGACACAATAACCTGAACAAGTCTCGTCAAGCTTAACATATCAGGATCTCGTAAGCTGTATCATGGGACATCTGCATGGCTATGCTTATAACTGCTGGTAATACAGATGAGTCAGTCTCTTATATTTGACCATACCCACGAACATGAGAATCATAGAGTAGCAAAAGCAACACGACGAAGATACCAGCACAGCGTAGAAAGTACTCACCATATACTTATGAACATTACATCCAGCGTGTTTCTAGTAGGAATATGATTCCAATGAAGAAATCAACATAGTATCTATTGTAATAAAATGGCAACAATCAACAATGCATTGATGAAAAAAAATCTTACAATCAAACAATTTTCGATGTGGTAGCGAAGTTAGATTAATTATGGAATTGGATTCACAGAACTAGTAGCATTATTATATACGTATGGAAACACAATCACATATAACGCTATCTCGGCTCATGAGCTTACTTCGCCCGTTTCACCATTCCTTATCGTCTTGATCTGATGTTTGCTGTGTGACCGCCCGCTGATGTGCCCCGTTTATAAACAAAACATGGTTTCCTCAGCAAGCATTTAGTGCGAGAAATGTTACGGTCGTAATGAAGGAATCCAGTTTTGGCTATACCCCGCCCATCTCTAACTAACCTCCACCCACACCTCGCGCGCATTGGGATCGATCGATCCCTGAACTCACTGACTATCAATTTCGGGAAAATAGGTAAGCCGTTGATTATTTTGAAATTAATTTGACTGGGTGCTGTTGCTGCCTATGGCAGCAACAGCGCCCAGTCAAATTAGTTTCAAAATATTCAACAGCATGTTTATTAAAATTGTAAAGACATACAATTCGTACAACAACGCGTAGTCCGTCATCAATTAAGCATTCGTAACGAACGTATCTACGCCATTTATGACGTTGTTGACTATGACGACATCCTACGCGTCACGTAGTTGATTATTACGTCATATGATGGATGGATAAACTGGAAAGTTCCATTGACCACCCAGAGATTGATGATTGTCACAATGTCTCTTCGGACCTCTATCACTGTATCAGTGTATGGTTGATTACGCGTTAATGGGTGTTCTAGATTATAGGACTTACGGTCTGCCGATTTTCTATAAAGTTTTAGCATAAATATGATGGTGTCGCTTTTAGGTCTGAATGGAAATATACGAGCATTAAGAATCTCGCGAGTTCCTCGTATGGAACCTATTTGTAAATATACCAGCTTTTCGGTTACGATATCTAGCTAAATTTGATACTGCTAGTGATTTGCGACGAGATTTATCACGACAAACTATAGCTACGAAGCCTACGAGCTAGGCTCTATAACAAATAACATGGAAAACCTAAAACTTTCATAGACAGAAGGAAACAAAACCGCCTTATTCTATTCTACGAAGGTCTACATAAAAAAGCTACCATTAAGCGGTCTACTGAAACCAATTCGTAAAACCAAAAAACATGCACAGCAGCCGAACAAATTTATGCGAGAAGCGATACGTTTAACCCCTTTTGTGTCAACTTAACCTTTTAATGGTAAAACTGACCAAATCAGTCTCTTCACTCGTGCTGAGGAATGTCCATTTTCAGGCCAAGGTGAAGACGATTTTTTGAAGATTTACCACTGAAATGACTGGCTCGGTTACCGAGCCAATCTTTCCAGTGATAAATTTTCGAAAAATAGTCTTCTCTTGGCCTGTAAATGGATACTGGTTATGCACAAATTTGAATTTTCTTGACCATATTATGCTCAAACAGCCTTCATTTACAGGAAAACTGAAAGACATTTTTGTAAATTCAATTGGAAAACTTAAAAGATTGTCTTGTCTTGGCCTGCAAATGGATTGCATTCAATGAGTAACACGTTCTTCTTTTTTACAAATCTTGACCGTAAAGTGGTTAATTAATAGGCCTATATAAGTGGCATATTGAGCACATTGAGGCGATGTTGACCCTAGATGGGTTAAATTCATCTTTATTTCCAATACTATAAGATGATAAGCGATTGGAACAAACTATCATAAGATCTTCTACGCAGTTCAAAAAGCTTAGCACATCATATTACTAAATTTACAGAATTTAATCAGAGGAAAACAATATATCTAACTTAGCTAATTGACCATTCCAGAGTATCTATCTATCATTTGACATCATATGACGTCATAATCAGCTAAGCGGCGTGTGGGATGACGTCATAATCATTACGTCATAACTGATTCTGTTTGTCCTGTCTTTAACTCTTAATTGTCCGACACATTGTGTGAATTGTATGTCTCTACTATTTGTATGTCTCTACTATTTGCTGTTGAATATTTTGGCCCTAATTTGACTGGACGCTGTTGCTGCCTATGGCAGCAACAACGTCCAGTCAAATTAGGGCCAAAATGTTCAATGGTTTACCTGTATAGTCTTTTGGAAATTGATAGTCAGGGAGTTTAGAGATCTATCGATCTCAACACGAGAGAGGTGTGTTTGGAGCCTAGATAGAGATGGGCGGAGCATAGCCAAAACGTTCCATTGAACAATTTGCGGCGATGGAATGCCCATTGAAACCGAAGCTTGTTACCTTCGACGGGTTCCGAGATCCATATTCCCAAGAGAAACCACTAAATGTTATATTAGTATGCAGATCAGAGATGCGAAATGGTGTAAATAATTAGCCAGACACTAATATAAATCCTGAAATAGAATTCTAACTGGTCCTAGAAACATTTCAGTAATTGCCGAAAAAAAGTAATTTAAATCTGTGATTCCGTGATTCACCAATACACTGCACAATAGAGGGAACCATTTCTAGCTACGCCCCGCCAATATTAGCTAGGCTCCACCCACCTTTCTGCGCGTGTCTGGTCGATTTATATATATTGAACCCTGAACTATCAGAATCCCATTTTCAAGTAAGCTGTTGAATATTTTGAAACTAATTTGTTTCGGTGCTGGTGCGGCAACAAGCAGCACCTAGTCAAAATAGTTTCAAACTATTCAACAGAATATTTATTAAATAGTAAAGACATACAATTCGTACACTTGATGGACTCAATGTTCATGCAAGAGCTAGATATGTCATTCATTATGCGTTTTGATTGTGACGTCAGCGAACACGACTAATTTATTATGACGTCATATACTTGAGTGACAGACTGGTCTCTACGTTCTCACTGAATCAAAATGAAAAAAAGTTTACCACTCATTAAATATCGTTCTCTACACTGCTTGCTCTGTTTAGATATTGCTTATTTTGCATTTTTTCGCATTTTTGTGAAGAATACATTTTTTCAAACTATCAAATAGTCCATTCTGAGAGTACATGGCGTATTTTTGCTCTGGACAGATAATATATTAAGATTTTAACCCTCACATTTATTCAAGAAAATTCCAATTTTTTCATAAAAATGTCCCGTTGCAGACTAAGAGAAGGCTATTTTTTAAATTTACCACTGGAATGACCGAGCCAGTCATTCCAGTGGTAAATTAAAAAACAAATTCTTCTCTTGGTCTACAGATGGCCATTTCCCAAGACCAATGTAGAAGCCGTTTTTGGCTGATAGAAGTGTTAAAGCTTTAAGCTATCGTATTAACACTGTGATTATGCTAGAATTACTAGTCTTCGCTTCGGCATAGATCACGCACATTTATAATTGATGAATTTAGTTTCTCAGTCAATCACATGACGACATAATTACCTACGTCACATGTATGCCGACGTCATAATCAGTTACGTCATGAATGACGCGATGTAGTCCATCACAAACAATTACTAGTTCGACATGTACGAATTGTATGTCGTTACTATTTAATACACATTCTGTTGACTATTTTGAAACTAATTTGACAGGGAGATGCTTCTGCCATAAGAAGCAACAACACCTTGTCAAATTAGTATCGAAATATTCAACAACCTACCTGTATAGAGCTTAGCTAGGGATGGGCAGGCGCAGTGGCGGATCTAAGGGGGTGTAGTGGTGGTGAGGGTGGCGTTGGGTGGGGGATAGGGGGTGGGGGCGGGGGTGTAGGACACTGGTGGGCACGTGCCCAACCACCCGCCAGGGCTGTCAATCTTATTTTTGCTTACCTGCTGGTGGAGGAGTGGACGAATTTTCAAGAGTTAACTGCCCGCCACATAGCTAAAACTGTATTACTACATTGCGATAGTAAATGTCTTCGTGCTATCGATTATAATTACATATTTAGTCACTATACATTCGACGATAGGACTTAATGGTTATTATGCTGAGTAACAAGGAATTCACAATTGGTCTTGCTCTAATGGACCTATCCAGTTTATCCATCCATCATCTGACGTCATATGACGTCATACTCAACTAAGGGGCGAGTAGGATGACGTCATAATTGATCATGGCATGACTGACTCGATTTAGTTCGTCTTTAACGATTACTAGTCCGACACGTTGTACGAATAGTATGTCTTTACCATTTAATAAACATTCTGTTAAATATTCTGATACTGATTTGATTGGGCGCTGTTTCTGCCATAGGCAGAAACACCACCCAGTCAAATTGGTCTCAAAATATTTAACAGCTTACCTGCAGTTTTCTGGAAATTGATAGTCAGGGAGTTCGGCAATCGATCGATCCCAACACGAGCGAGGTGTGGGTGAGGCTGAGCTAGAGATGGGCAGGGCATAGATAAAACTTGAAAGGCCTATTCGGAGGTGATGATCTGAAAACAGTAGTAGATGTCGTCAAAAAGCCTTGAGGACGCAACAGATGAAAGAAGTTGTACAATGAACCGCTAAGAAAACAGTTAACACATCTAACCTTATGAACCGTGAATTCAAAGCATCTGAATTTCAAAATAAACTATACTTTGAAGCAAATTTTGCTGGAAGCTGATACTACATGGACAACTTTAAGGCAAATTGGTTTCAAAATATTCGGCAATATATCTATTAAAGGTGTTCACAGCAGAATGCTTGAAAATACAATTGTTAAAATTGTATGCTTTTAGAAGTTTAAACTGTGGGTATCTGTGTAATGAAACGAAATAAATCTTAATGCATGAGGATTTCGTCACGTATAAATTTTATTTCTCAAGCATTCTGCTGTGTGCATGTAAATAAAAAATTATTTAATAATACAATTTGTACTTTTCTTTTTAGACTGTCCCGCACATTGGTGTAAACCTTACAATCCATCAACAGACGAAACTAGATGTGCGGGTATTAGCACGCCACCTTCTAATGTCGTCACGGTAGAGCATGATGATTATACATGCCCAGGTGGCCAGACATGTTGTCTTCCAGGTAAGGCCGGACGGAATTGTGTGTAAAGATTTGAGCCGAATCAACGCATTAGTTTCCGAGATATTCACAGACGCGTAGTGCCTGGATGGACGAGATAATATATAATATTTTCCAATCCATCCATCCATGTACTACCCATCTTTGAATATCTCGGAAACTACTGCTCAGATTCGGTCCAAATTTAACAGAGGAAGGGCGTGATCATACACACGGATTCTCTAACTGTAGGCTTTCTGAAAACATCATGATAATCCGAAAATATCAGGAAAATCTAAAGACCTTTTGCAATATGACAAAAATGGGAGGGCGATGTTCTGAAGTTTCTGATTGCTCTTGTTGTGTATGGAGTGAGGTGGCTGAATGTAGTGGAGCATTCCAGTTTCGCAGTCAATAATATGACGTCATAACCAACTATGTAACGTGTGGGATGACTTCATTATCAGTTACGCCATGAATGACGTAGCTAAGTTCGTAACGAACGCTTAATTGATGACAGACTAAGCGTTGTTGTACGAATTGTATGTCTTTACTATTTAATAAACATGTTGTTGAATATTTTGAACCTAATTCGACTGGGCGCTGGTGCTGCAATAGGCAGCAATAGCACCCAGTTAAATTACTTTCAAAATTTTCAAAAACGTGCCTACATAACTTTCTGGAAATTGACAGTCATGGATTTCAGGGATCGATCGATCCCAACACGGGTGAAGTGTTGGTGGAGCTTAGCTAAAGACGGATATGGCAGAACAAAAGCTGCCTTCCTCCATTCTACACAATACACTCCTGGAACTAATAGACGCTTGATTCTACTTTAGGAGCTGCAATGTTTATGGTCGGTTTACCTTGGTAGCTTGGCATTAATGTCCCTTTCCTGGTGACGTCATATGACTGATGAATAAACTGGCCTCCTCCATTATACTCCATCAGGTAAAGAGGGGCATGGAAAAAAATTACTGCAAGACCTATAAGCTGGATTTAGTAGTGGCAGATCTGGTAGCGACCATTTATCTGTACCGAGAGCAACTTTAGAGCAGTCCCTCGAATGGCACGCCTCCATTCATGTGAGCTTTCTCGATTTTTAGAAAGTATTTGACTACACCCTATTGAAGATCATAAACGCATATGGATCACCACCAAGCATCTCATCATCTTAGACAGATCTATATAATGAAAAAAACCCCAATGCAGCGTGCGTCACGATTGGAGTCAATGTGACTGATTCCATGCAAAGGCATGCATCAGACAAGTAAATTCACCCTTCGTCTTCATCGTTTGGGTGATGAAGAATTCCGTATTTTAAGTCGCAAATGTAATCCGTTGCCGATCAAATTAGCGCCTGAGCGTACGCTTGTAGACATGCAGATGACGACAGAGATTGATGATAAGCTTGGGAAACCAGTCAGATTCCACAACAAAGAGCAATATTCTGAAGCTAAGACACACACGCAAAAATAGTATTACGAATTGAGAATCGAACATGGAGGAGACAGAAGACTTATCATTCCGTGGAAGCATTGTTTCTGTATGTGGAGATACGGAAATAGGAGTGAACCTCAGGATGGGAAAGGCGGCCAAGTGCTTTCACTAAATTCAACAATCTTTGGAGATCCACACGGATAAACATCAGAATAATGAATAGATTCGATGTGGTACCTGCATCTTTACAGGCCACACAACGTACACGTTCCTAACTAAGGTAACCACATTTTACTGCGGGGAAACCCAACTTTAACACATTGGTTGCCCTGGGGATCAACCTAGATAATGTGTTATTTTCAGGGCCCGTATATGTACTCATGGTAAGTATTTATGTTATTTAGTCTTAACCCTTTCACACTAAGATTTGTTCAAGAAATTTCTCATATAAAATGTCCATTTGCAGACCAAGAGAAGACTGTTTTTTTGAAAATTTAACACTGGAATTACTGGCTCGGTTACAGAGCCAGTGATTCCAGTGGTAAATTAAAAAAAATAGTCATCTCTTGGTCTGCAAATGGATTTCTCAAGACCACTACAGAAGCCGTTTTTGGCTCACCAATGCATATTTTCAACAGAATTTACACAAATTGAGCAACCTGGAAGTACAGTCTGACAACCTAGTTTAAATGATATACTTGCCCCTGGGGGCAACAAAATATTTTTCTAATTTTCGAGCCCTGCTCTATACAGCAGAGACAGAAGATGAGTAGAAAAACTCAGAACAGGCTATGCGGTTTTTAATACATATGTCTTCGAAGAACTTTGACTGACCACCGGAAACAACAGTGCCCAGAATACCAAGTCTGTAGCATTACTAATGATGTCACACTAACTAGATGGTCACGGCTTGAACATGTCTTGCGAATGGACAAAACATGCCCCCCGGGCATACTCTGTGCTGGAAGATACAGGGATTGGGCCGGGGGTGGGGCGTAGGGTGGAGGGGTTGGCGGCAGATCAAAGGACATATCAATGAAAGAGATTGGAATGAGCTGGTATAAACATGGATGGATGGATTAAGATCGAACTGGATGTATGCTGCCACAGTATATTTATGTTCCAACAAGATCTAAGAGCATAGCTAAAGTAGATACGGTAAGGTAGAGCTGGAGCAAGTTCACAGTTCATCGCATTTGGCATATTCACTGAATATATTTGTGATAAGGTATTGTTAATGCAAACCATTTGCCGCTGTTGTTTTGCTTTAGCTGGCCTTCACTGGCGTTTTAAAAGGGGGTCTCTTTATCAGGTCAAAATGTGGATTGCATTTAGTGTATTTGGAATTGGTCTTTCCTCGAAATATTGCTTCATTTTTTGCTATCCAATCCTTCTCAAAAAGCACCAGCAACATCATCTGTCACCTGCAATATTCTCCAATGGTTGCCTGCAGAGATGAAGCAATTAGAATTACAGATAACCATGTCTATATAGGCTACCTGCCTTTGTGTTCAAAATATAGCGGATCCTCAATACACGTGGCCATCCACCTTATAAAACTACTATCCCTCAACCGCTCAAAGATATTTGCCATTGAAATGGGTTGTGTCAAGTGACCACCTATTCATGACGATGGTTGGATCCGATCTGTTCTTTAAATATATGACCTCATACACAATTATGTCACATGCAGGTTGCCGTCACAATATATAGTGGCTTATCTAGCTCTGTCGTGATCAATGTCCGTCAAGTGTACAAAATATATCATGGTCATGGATTTACTATTTAATAGACATTCTGTGGACAATTTTGAATCAAATTGGTCCCTCCCATTTCTAGCCAAGCTCCACACACGGTGTTCAAAATAGATAAACCGATCCCAACACGTGCAGTGTTGGGATCGATTCATCTATTTTGAAAACCGAATTACAAGAATCCTAATTTCAAGTTAAATGTACAGGTAAGCTGTTTAATATTTTGAAACTAATTTGACTGGTTGCTATTGTTGTTTCAGAATATTCAACAGGATGTTTATTAAATGGTAAATCGATCAGAGACATAGACTTCGTAAACTTGGAGGACTTTTCAATGTGGCACATACTAGGTACATATGGCCACTAAAATTGCTACAAGTGAGGTCAATTGCTGCCGTCTATCAATCAAATGTATTTGGGCGACCATTTTGAACTGTTTAATTTGATGGATTTTAATGACGAAAATAACTTTCTATAGGTTATTCGACCTCCTGAATCTGACACTTCTGCAAATATTGGATGTTTGGTTTGGCGGCTATCTTGAAGTTTTGCCGATGCATTTCGATGACCATTTTGAATTTCTTTTGTTTGATGGATTTTGATGGCGAAATGTCTTTCTATAGATACTTTCAACTCCCAAACTCATGTTGGGAATTTCGAACATGTCTGATGAACGATTTGGTGGCTATGTTGATGATGTCATATATAATTACTGTACTTTGTACTCTTGAACAATTAAACTGATCTAGCTGCAACGTGTATCCTATTATTAGCACCGAAGGGCCAATTAAGAATAACACTCAAGTTCATAGAGAAATCTCATAGTCATTAGGGAACAAATCAAATCTTGACACTTTCGAAAGTGTTCCATGCTTGGTTATGGGGTTTGGCGGCCATGTTGATGATATCAGAAAAAAAACCCCAATCTTCTCCAGAACTCTCATTTCGCTCTATAAGTTTAGAAATTTTATCATGCACTAAAGGTAATTCAAGTTTGCTTAATGGTACTTACTAACTTTAAAAACCTGCCCTCCATCGCCCAATGAAATGAAAGCATTTCGGGGGCCTTTCTAGTTGGTGGAATTTGATGGTAAAAATGTTTTCCAATACGTTCTCATCGGGTAAACGGTGTGCTGGCCATGCAGCAGTGGACCAATGAAATGAATGCATTTTGACGGCCATGTCGATGGTGTCATATATAATTAATGTTGATGCTGTCATAAAAATTAATGTGTCTTCTATGCTGGAAGTTCTGAAGTGATCTGGCTGAAATTCGCCGAACATTATTAGCATCAAAGGGCAACTCAAGTTAAGTTCATAGCATAGCCACCAGCGATCAATAACATTGGAGCATTTGAGTGGCCATTTTTAACACGTTGGAAAGTGTCCCATGATGGTGTTCCTGTCATATAACACATAAACATATATCTCACTAGAAATCCTGCATCGATCTGGATGAAAATGGTGTATATGGCCAGTCAGAAAGACCCCGTCAAGTTTTATCGAGTCAAGTAAGGCACCGATCATAGTTGAGCAAGGGATGGGTCCTGTTTGAAGCTGTATAACAGTTCTTGAATAGTTCAAATTACTCTTATTCTTATTATGATTATTATTATTATTATTATTATTATTATTATTATTATTATTGTTAGTTTGTATGAACGAGTGTACCGCAGGTGAGTGTGGGAATGAGGAGATGGGGGTCGGCGTTGACTGGCTTAAAGTTGATTATGATTGTGATAAAGGCTCCAGCCCCGAAAAAAATGGTTACACGTGTTGCGTGAAGGGTAAGTCATATAGGGTTATGTCGGAAGATGTGTGCAACTTCTTCTTCAGCCAACCATCCACTCATTCATTCATTTATCTATCATTCCAGCCAAACTCAAATACTACTACTATTGCAGCAGCAGCAGCAGCGGCGGCGGCGGCGGCGGCGGCGGCGGCGGCGGCGGCGGCGGCGGCGGCGGCAGCAGCAGCAGCAGCAGCAGCAGCAGCAGCAGTAGCAACAGCAACTGCTGCTGCTGCTGCTGCTACAACTACTACTACTACTACTACTACTACTACTACTACTACTACTACTACTACTACTACTACTACTACTACTACTACTACTACTACTACTACTACTACTACTACTACTACTACTATCTCGTAGCTATGCTATATTAAATTTCCAAAATCCATCTCCTCGTTTGACCCAGTTAGCATTGTCTAATGTGATGGAAAACATATTGTGATCAGAGAAAGTTAGTGGTTTATGTTAGCTTTATACACGTAACCTTTCAATGAACGTTCTACATAGATCCTGTCTAACCTTGAAACTAACCTACCATCGGTTGAAAACCAAGTAAATTCCCGGCCTTCTGGATTTTCAATCCGATAAGTGTCTACCAAGCTTTTATTCTTACAAATGTGTTTCAAAATATTATGCGAGTTGTCATTAAAATTAGAGCTAATGTTTCTGTTTTTAGCCTGATGTAATATGCAATTAAAGTCACCGCCCATAATTCGGTTTTCAGGCGTTCTGTCTTGAATTATTTTGGAAACATCATTTAGAAGTTTACGGCGCAATTGATTAGAGGTCGGTGCATAAAGTCACATCAAATTTAAACTTGTGTTTAGTACATCAATTGATACACAAATCCATCGTCCATTTGCATCTGATGACGACGGTATAACGTCAACATAGTTGAGACAGCGGGCAGGATAAGAATGGCTACTGCCGCACTATTATCTTGTGATAAAGAATAAAGAATCTGCTCTTTTGAAATATCTTTGAGCGATTCATACACTTCAGGTTTTTGAATTTTGGTTTGTTGTTGAAAAACAATATCAACCCTCTCAATTTCTTATTCCTCAAGCAAGTGGCGCTGCTTTAATTCGGTGTTTAATCCTCTGCAATTGATGGTGCAGATAATCATAATTTGTAAAATGATGTTTGCAACCGCCATCATTAGATTAACATGAATTGGTTTATTTTAGCTCGTTTCTTAGACCATTTACCTAACTTTCCTGCAAATTCAATGTTTCCTATTTATACCACAGACAAATATTCATATTTGGAAATATCAGAATCATGACGCAGTAGACGGAATTTCACGCCTCTCGCCGTTACATATGGCACTAACACTTCAGCACCTTCTGATCGGTACATTACCATTTCATCTTTCATCTGTGAACTCTGTGTTTGAATGGACACATCTGATTCTGCAACTAACATTGTATCATCATCCATATCATTTCCCTCAATCGCAGATTCTGAACTATTGCCTTCTTTTCTCCTAAGACAGTTGGTCCCGCACCAACAACATCCTTTAACCGATGGTATACGTCAATAACAGTAACACCCCATCCCTTTGTTGTTATTCTAAGGCTTAGGGTACGTTTGTAATTAGTTGCCATTTTGATATTCCGGCGCAATGAAAATAACTAAAGCAAACAGCCTATCAGGAGAAACGTTAATATAACGTCCATTTAAAACGCCGCGTCAGTATAAATAAACATCATACTGCCATATATGTATATAGAAAGCCAACCCAAGTTTTAACCAGAATTACCAACACGCAAAGAGCTAAACACTAATAAATTAGTGTCCCCTTTAGAACACGTGGTTCACTAACCCCCTTATTAGACCACACGCAAAGAGCTAAACACCAATAAATTAGTATCCCCTTTAGAAGGTGTATTCGTCTGTCTACTCTAATCAACGATCTTCAGCTAATTGGTGTAGCTTAAAATCGTCAACGCTCTAAACTAACAAATTGATTAATTAACAAAAGATTTGACCGCCGAAATACCAACTATAAAAGTTCCCCATTGTAAAGCATTGTTACTAATAGCAACAGTCAAAATTAACAACTGAGATGGCCCGAATCTGGCCAAGAGAAAAAGTGTAACGAGTAGACTCAGTGATCTTAAAAAATGGCTAACGTGGGAGGCGATTTCAGCTTTCAATCTGAAAACTCAAGTAACGATTGCGAATTCCTACAATAAAAAATTTACAAACTGACAAGAAATAAGGAAACTATATGCAATTAGAAAACCAACTGAACACAAAATATATGTACATAAGCTTTCTAGAACATAGTAATACGAGTAGATAGCGTAGATAAAAAAAACCCACGTCTGTTCTCTTTGAAAGCTACTACTACTACTACTACTACTACTACTACTACTACTACTACTACTACTACTACTACTACTACTACTACTACTACTACTACTACTACTACTACTACTACTACTACTACTACTACTACTACTACTACTGCTACTACTACTACTACTACTAGTACTACTACTACTACTACTACTACTACTACTAATACGTCTGCTTTTTACCTGGTTAACAAGCGTGGGAATTATCATACATGTTATGTCATTAATTTAATGAACAAGAACAAATATCTCCGTGGTCCACAAAATCAACTCATTTTACATGGGAAACCTTTTTCCAAAATCATTCCGGATTGTTTGTGTTTTGGGTAAAAAAATAATAAATAACAATGCTGTTTAAAAATGAACTCACTTTACTTTGAGATGCTATCCATAATTATTCTTCATCCATGGTAATTAAAAGAGAGATAAACTCAACAGCCCTGTCTTCTACGTCCAGTATCAAAACGGTACCAGCAATCCCTGCAGCCCAATTCAGGGTGGGCTCTGATAATATTCACTGGACAGAGGAAACAGCAAACAAAATATACACTCACTGGCTGCGTTGCGTAGATTTAAACTAAGTTGGGGTCAAGGCCATAATCACCCAGACACTGGCTTAGGTACTAATATTGTTCATCTCACTGGCTCACCATTAAGTGAATCAGAAAGATCACTTCTAAATCACGGACTAACCTTTGTTCCAACACCTAAACCTAAAACTGGACTAGACTCCTTACTATATAATGGTACATGAGAAATTGAGGAATTTAAGCGCCAAATTAAATTAACAGACGTTTTTGGTAATACTACAAGTGATTTTCCCCCTTTTGTGGACAAAACGGGCTGGGAACCAAACCTGGAACTTGTTGATCCAGCCATCAGTGACAGTATAAAAATCACAAAAGGTCGAATATGTGGGCTAGCACCCACATCAGATAAACAAAATTTATCTGCACAGGAAAGCCAGGCACTAAAAAGTTTACGGAACAATAATAGTATCATCATCAAACTAGCAGATAAGGGCTCGGCTACAGTAATAATGACAACAGATGATTACATACAGGAAGCTCTGAGACAGCTGAATAACTTTAAGCACTGCAAAAAATTGGATGAAGCTATTTGGACACACAACTATCTCATGTTTAATGAACTTCTGGAGGTATTATTAAAAAAGGATAAGATCACTAAAAACAATTTAAGTACTTGTCTGCCAAATATGATTCCAAGCCCCGTACTTACTGCCTAATATTCACAAACAGATAAGCTCTTGGATGAATCCCATGACACCACCAGGTAGGTCGATTATTTCAGACTGTGCTCTGAATCATACATGATCAGCGAGTTTATCGATTATCATCTACAGCCCATTGCTAATAGGCACCCAAGCTTTCTAAAAACACTGAAGATTTCCTAGCAAAACTGACCCAAATCAAAGTCCCACCGAATGCATTCCTAGTCATTCTAGATGTAGATTCAATGTACACAAACATTGATATTGAAAAGGGAATGAACTTGGTCCGACGGGCCTTTAACGAATACCCAGATATTCAACGTCCTGATACAGAGATCTTGTCCCAATTAGAACTTAGTCTAAAAGTAAATGATTTTGAATTCTATGGATATATCTACCAACAGATTAGTGATTGCGCCATGGGCAAACGTTTTAGCCCAAGTTTCGCAAATATTTACATGGCAGAATGGGAAGACGCTGTCCTTACAAAGTGCAATAAAAGTCCTCTTAACTTTAACAGGTATCTGGATAACATCTTCTTCTTTTGGTCACACTCTAAAGATGACTTCACAGAATTCTTACTCACTTTAAATAGTCATGATCCCAATATCAAACTTGAGGCAGATATCAGTGATAGCTCAGTTGACGTCTTTGACCTAGCGGTCTACAAAGGCACTAAATTCAATGCATCCAGTTATTTAGATCATAAGGTTTATTGCAAGCCCACATATTCACACCAGCTGCTCCACAAAAAATCTTTTCACCCTCCACACACTTTCGAATGACTAGGAAAATCACAAATCATTCGATTTCATAGGAACTCTAGCGATAAAGAAAGTCTAAATTCAGCATGTTCAACCTTACATCATGCACTGCAAACAAGCGGCTACTCCACCCGCCAACTTCGGAAAATCAAGTCACCTTACAGAAGATAACATAAAAACAATATAACCCAACAGATCATGCTACCACTAAGATTAGCCACAACAAACCAGTTCCTAGAAATGTGAAAAACTAGGTGTAAATTAGACAAATCTCTCCCGAACCAAGATAGCTTTACTAGCTTCCAAACAAAAGACAAGTTTCAAATTCAATCATGCCTGGATTGCGACACAGAAAATTTAATTTACTTACTATCATGCAGGCTGTGTCAAAAACAATATGTAGGGCACACAAAAGGTTCACTCAGAGTGCGTGCCACTAGGCATGTATCCGACATACACCTGAATGAGGACACTTGTGTAGCTGAGCATTTCAATCTGCTAGACCATCTTATCCACCGTAATTTGGAAATCCTACCAATTGAACAGACGACAATTTTAGATACAGAAGAAGAAACGGAAAAATGCCGACTTTTCAGAGAATCATTCTGGATTAAATGTCTGCAGACAAAATGGCCTTATGGCCTAAATGTAGACTCAGGCATATCAGATACAAGGGGGATAATCCCTTTTGTCCTAACATACGATAGGAAAAATGTTGAAGCTGCGAAAATTTTCAAAGAGGAATACAATACATTACAAACTAAATTACGTGAACCATTTGGGTCTAGACCCGTTATTGCCTTTAAAAAATCCTAATCTCCGCAGCCTCCTAGTGAAAGCAAAATTATGTGAAGATTAATAATTACAATACAGTGGAACCTGTCTATAGCAACCACGTTGAGCACAATCAAAGAGAAGTCGCTAAAGACATCTGTTCACTTAGTATTGCCAATTAATACAACTGATGGCCTTTGAGACTACAGAGTGGTGGCACATCAAGACACGTGGTGGTACAGCCGCTCATCTTCGGAATCCACAACACTCTGGTCCCACAGGCAGGCGGCGGCTATAGACAGGCTGGGTTGTAGACAGAAGAAAACTATTGCGTTGCGCTAAATATAAACTATATAACATACAGTATATTAGAACAAAGCTAATATAAGCGATGGTTGAGACAAAATCATCCAACTCTCAAGTAGTAAAACAAACAAGAAATTTTAACTTTTGAAAAACTGAGCCAGTGCGTTAACAATTATTATACTACTAATACCACCACTACCACCACCACCGCTACTATTACTACTACTACTGCTAATGCTGCTGCTGCTGCTGCTGCTGCTGCTGCTGTTACCACTACTACTACTACTACTGCTGCTGCTGCTGCTGCTGCTGCTGCTGCTACTGCTACTACTACTACTACTACTACTACTACTACTACTACTACTACTACTACTACTACTACTACTACTACTACTACTACTACTACTACTACTACTACTACTACTACTACTACTACTACTACTACTACTGCTGCTATCGCTATCCCCCTCTGATTAATGCTGTGTGCTATTTCGTAGACTGTCCTGGAACGTGCAGCCAAGCGTGTGACTCTACTCAATTCCCAGATCATAGCTTTGGATGTGCAACTGCTGGTCAAGTCTGTTGTCTAGAAAGTATGTATAAACTACATTGACAATGGAGGAATCCAGTTTTACCCATACCCCGACCAGCTCTAGCTAAGCTCCATCCACACATTGCCTGTGTTTGGATCCCTTGACTCACTGAGTCTCAATAATTTGAAATTAATTTGACTGTGTGTTGCTATTCGTACGACTTAAAGGACTATTAAGCGTTTATGATGGACTAAATCGTGTTATTCATGACGTAAGTTATTATGACGTTAGCCTGAACGTGACGTCGTTAAGTATGACGGCATATTATAGATGAGAAACTGGATTCATCCATTAAACTCTGCACGTTATCTATATTTTCGGAACTAAGATGGTGGTCACTCAATAAAAACAAATAGGTAACAGATGAATTCTTAAATAACACCATATTTCAGTCATGAAAACGAATTACATTAACGTGTGGATGATTTTATGCGAATACGCTATACCAGCATATGTTACTTCTTTCTTGACCCATTGATTTTGGGCAACTCTTACTTTTCAACTGGTGCCCCCTGTATGCGTTTACTGCCACCAATTTCACCTTGTGAATCTTGTCTGAATTCATCGTAGTATTTCAACCATATAGGCCCGACCACCGGAAACGGTTGATTAAAATCAGACGATTCTTCTTGGAAAACCTGCTGTCTTGAGTCCTGATAACGCCGATGACACTATAACTTTCCCCTAGCTGTACTTTTCACTGACGTGGGTCTGTGTTAGTTGCTGTTGGCATCTCACTTGTAGTTTGTCATGGCCTTAATGAAGTTTGATGTGTGTTGACTTTGATGGTCACATACAGAGCATTCTCCTCTAACTCCCATGAATGCTTACTTGATTGATGTCTTGTTAATTCTAAACTTGTTGCAGGCTTCATATACTTCCTGCTCCAATTTGCCAAAAGGTTATTGACTTATCTGAAGGTATGGCATCCGTCATTCACCTTTCCAGAGTATCCATCTATCATATGCCCTCGTATGACGTCATAATCAGCTCAGCACGTGTATGATGACGTCACAATAATTACAGGACAAAGGGTTCCATATAGACCGTCATCAAATCTCATATACTCCGACACCTTGCATGAATCTTTGCAATTCTTTGCTATTTAAGAAACATGCTGTTGAATATTTTGAAACTAATTTGACTGGGCGAAAATGTCAAATTAGTTTCAAGATAGTCAACAGCTTACTTGTGTAGCTTTTTTAATTGATAGTCATGGTGTTCAGAGATCGATCGATCCCAACACGAGCGAGGTGTGGGTGGAGATAGGCAGGGCATGGCTAAAACCGGAAAGGTCCATTGCGATCTTTGGTTCACTTCTGTAAATTATCATGCATGGCACCAAGAGGGCGATCCATATCTAGCTATGTCCGGTCCTGTTTTGGCTATGTCCCGCTCAGCTTTAGCTATGTCCCGCCCAGCTTTAGCTATGTATGTCCCGCCCAGTTTTAGCCAAACACCGTCCACCTTTTAACGCGTGCTGTGATCCATTTATATACATTGACCCCTGACTTCTCAGCATCCCAATTTTAAAATTTACCATACAGGTAAACGGTTGGATATGTTGAAACTAATTTGACTGGGTTCTCCTGCCGCCTATGGCATCAAAAGCGCCCAGTCAAATTAGTTTCAATATATTCAACAACATGTTTATTAGATAGTAAATTCATCAAAGACATACAATTCCTACACTTAAAGGACTGTTCAATGTTCTTGGCAGCGATAGACACGTCATTCATTGTGTCGTTTGATTGTGGCGTCAGCCTACATGTGATGTAATTGATTATATCGTCATATATTCGAGTGTCAGATAGGATCTGTAATGTAATATATCACTTGTAAGATATCGTGGATCGTGGTTGTGCACTCATCGATAGTTGATGATATTGGACTTTATATGCAAAAACGGATAAAAAATGTATGTCAATGCATTATCCCCATTCACAAATAAAGAACCATTGAAGTATGTGCATCAACACGTTAGTTGTTTAAAGGTACGAGCTGAATCCCCTACTGTGCTGGCTCTCGAAAGCCCTCGTATCGCCCCACCCTACAGTGTTAGACCACAGAAAATCCTGAAACACCTAAACAGTATCATGAAATCTGTTACCTTGCTTTCGACCAGTTCTGAAACAAAAGTGAGCATGTGCTTCCAAATGTTGGAATCGAGTTTTGGTTATGTCCCCACCCCATCTCGAGGCAAGCTCTATCCACCGTGATGGCATCGATAAATCCCTGAGCTACCTGGCTATCAATTTCCAGAAACTATCCAGGTATGGTGTTGAATATTCACCAACGCTATTAATTAAGCGTAATTCATGACGTAATTGATTATACGGTCATCCTACACGTAACGCAGTTGATTATGCTGTCATATGATTGATGGATAAACTGGAAAGGTCCATTAGCTCGAGATGATAAACACAGTATCTGCATCACTGCTGTTTAAAGCTAAACTACAAAACCAGTAACTACACAGTTCAAAATATATCATCAAATACTCTCTTTCAAATTCAAACTACAAAACCGAATTGCAGCTACTCCCCATTCCCCCTAGTTAATACCTCAGACAGTTATTTGAAATGAGGGCTGTCATCATCAGTATGACAGGATAGTGTCCTGATACTAGAGCGAGCACGCCCGTATCTGAGGACACATTTACTGTTACCACTCTGATGTAAATATTCTATCTCTTACTAAGTCCAATAGCAAAGAAACTGGTGTATTTTCTTCAATAATTTTGCTAGACGCTGTTTCTGTCTACGACAGCAACATCTTCCACCAAATTTGTTGAAAAATGACCACCCCCCTTCATCGCTTAATCTATTTTGAAAATTTAAAATTTTGACATCAGATTTATAAGCGTCACACGCAAATTGATGACGGACTAAGCGTTATTGTAAGAATTGTGTATACCATGTATTCTGCGGTTGTAGTAGTAGCAGCAGCAGTAGTAGTAGTAGTAGTAGTAGTAGTAGTAGTAGTAGTAGTAGTAGTAGTAGTAGTAGTAGTAGTAGTAGTAGTAGTAGTAGAAACATCATGCAGCTGTAACCAATCCTTCTTCGCGTTTGTCCACTATGTCTTGTCCTCAGCCGAGATCCTTAGCTTCCTCAGGTCCATTCTTCACTTGAGTGTACCGAGTCCTGCTTTCTTGAGGTCACCTCGTAGCACGCTTAGCAGATATATGCAATGCCATCCTTTCATGGCTTTGTATTTGCTGGCTCCTAGTTAAGGCAAATTCCAAGGCTCTCTGTGCGGGTGTGTCTTCTGGCATCCTTAGCACATGGCCAAACATGGAACATCTTTGCTGGGCGACGTTTACAGACAGTGGCGATTTATTACATATCTTGTATAGTGCATCATTGGAAATTATTCTGTCTGGCAATTGGTCATTGGTGTCCAGTGATGATGTGTAGGTGTTTTCGGGCGCAGGCATCAAGTTTGGCAAGAGTTCCCCATAACACAGCGTGTAACAATGTCAGCAGTCCTGCAAAGCAGGTTTTAACTTTTCCTCCATGGTTCGCCGCCACAAAGTCGATCGGCATTTTCTTTAGTTTCATGCCTTGTAGATAGGCATACGTGGGTGAACTCTGTTTAGATTCATTCGTAAAAAAACTCTCAATTTTTAGTTTGCTTGCAGTTATTGGCAGAAGTCGTCAATGAAGATTTTTCCTCGTCTATGAAGTCCACATCGTCGGCATATTCCATCCCCCGCTGCATACCCAGTATAGACACTGGGGGTTTGGTCATTTGAAATTCTCCCGCACGGATTTCAAAGCAGCAGCAAGGTAACAGGTGAAAAGCATATGGGGTGGGGGATAGACCATCTCCCTGTGGGAAGCGGATTAATGTCTCAAACTCTACAGACTTCACTGACTTGACTCGTAGTCTCAGCTTGGTGTCTGCAAGCAGTAGTCTAACTAGTCGTAGCCCATCGTCATTACAACCGTCCTGGGGGTAGTCCATCTAGGATCCTTGACCGTTTAATTGTGTAGAAGGCTCGTAATATGTCAATGCCCGTTTTGAGGAAATCCCAGTGTTTGAACATGACTACTGACACACGCATTCATTGAGCTCATACAGTGTCTGCGCAGATGCGTCCACGTTTGAAACCACTTTGACACGATCCGTTAAAGTCTCGTATGCGGCATAGAGTAACATTGGTTAGGATTTTCCGTAGGCTGTTCAGGAGCACAATGGGACGCAGATTGGCTGAGGGCTAGATGGCTTCTTGGGCTTGGGTAGCGTGATAAGGGTGCCTTGGCCTACAGCATCGATGGGAAGGTGGTGCCTAAAAGCTGAATTGATTAGGTACGGGTCGGTTTTAATAATAGTGTCACTTGCATAATTGAATAGATCACTGCTCATGCCATCAAGTCCACATGCACATCCATTTTTCAAAGCTTTAAGTGCCTTCTCAACTTCTGCTGTTTTAATAGGTGTTTGTAATCGCATGAGAAGGGGTTCAAGGGCTCATCAACCAGAATCTCAATTTCCAGAAAACTATTGAATTAAGCTGTTGCATATTTTGAAACCAATTTGATTGGGTGCGGTGGCAGCAACAGCCCCCCAATCAAATTACTTTCAAGATATTCAGTAGCATGTTTATTACTATTTAATAAACATGTCATAGGCAGCAACATCATTCAATCAAATTAGTTTCAGAATATTCAACAGCTAAACCTGAATAATTTTCTGGAAATTGAGATTCAGTTCGTTCAGGCATCGTTCGGTCACAACAGGAGCGATGTGTAAGTGGAGTTTAGTTAGAGATGGGCGGGGCAAAGCTAAAACTGGATTCCTCTTTTGGCTATTATTGTTGTGTGATGCATGTCTCTCACATTTCATTGGTAGTAAGTAATAAGAGTCTTCCTCTGATAGAACATTTGCACGGTATGGCTTTGTATAGCTATGCGAAAGAAATTCCTTAATGGGCTTGATTTCAGTACTGCCATTGAAATGACAATGGACCAGTGTTGAAATGTCAACTCACTTGCCACGAATCGTATCCTTGAAAGAGCTTGTGCGATACTGGCCAAATATAACACTGATCTCATGACAAGATGCAACCGTTCTAAGTACAGCCTCAGCAAAACAATACCTGTGTTTCAGTTAGTATTGCCCTGCTTAAGTCAGCAGGCGATTACGTGCGCTGCGATGCAACTGGCGGCGACTCTCTGAACCGTTAGGCTTATGTCTCCTTGGCGCGATTGTGTGCAACTCCTTGCAAATAATTTCGCTCAAAGGCTACCAAATCGTAAGCTCTCTAATGTCAACTGACATCGGCGCTTAAATTTTCACATGGAATCAGATAATATTTTGCTATTTTTTGTTTGGATCCTTTGCGATACAGGATAATTGATCCATTTAGGCTATAATATTTGAATGCAGATTTACTTCTATACATGACTCCCCAATGGTCTTTGGAATTTGTTTAAAATCTTTCCATTTCATTGGCCAGTTACTAATGTTCTTCTCTGTAACAGCATATAGAGAGGGATGTTCCTGTGTAGCATGGATCGACTGGTCGGGTACGAACCGTTCCAGTTTATCTGGGTGCGGAACGGCCAGACCTGGGACGTTTCGACCACGCCCCATGGGTTGGACGATAAGCGTGTATAAGCCATATAAGAGCGGATCAGAGTCCTTGAGATGGCCTGCTGCGCATGCGCGGCCATGACAGATAGCCTACATACACGTGTTAGCATGTGGAGAGAATGGCATCTTATGAATATTTCGGGCCCGTGTCCGTAAGTTCTTAAACACAAGCCATCCTCGCTTTTCTTGCTAAGAATCATTACCAGAATCGAACGAGGATTCTAAAACATTTTTTCAGAATTACAATCGATTCAGAAATGGCATGAGATATCGGAGAATATTCATCAAATAGTTTGAGGTCCCATCTAAAACAAACATCGCCCAGGGAACGTGCTTGGTAGGGTGAAGACAAGCATATCACATGGTTGGGTAACCATACCCTGTCACAACACGCGCGCTGATTGGTCAAGATGCACTATTGTGACGCCACCAATTAGTATAAAAGGAGCTCAGATAAGTCCAAGTCCTCAGGCGTTTGGTGGTGTGGCTGCCAGAGCATACCGAGATGGCAGAATACTGCTTATGGTAATAGCATCTGTAGGATATAACCTAAACAGTGCCTATCAGTTTTGAGCTTTCGTCTCTGGAACACACGCACCTCACTGCGTTTTCTAAGTTTTTGTATGCACATGTACGAGAGTTCTTCTTCACCATTCATGAGTATGAGCGGCATCAATTAAATCGTCTGCGAATAATCACCAAGCAGTGACTTCAGTATCGTGCCTTCTCGCTCCGCATCATGTGATGTTTCAACTACGACGATGATAGGACATTTTTATAGCGGTGACTAATAGCTACTCCGTAACCATTATATTGTACTATTGTACCGATTATATATAGGTACTGCAAGGTCGGTTAATACCTGTATTTTATAGTTTATATATTTTATTGTATATATTTATTTTATTTTGTGCTGATGACTAACAGGCACGGCAAGGTTGTGGACCTTATCTTTTTACTGTACTGTATAGTTAGTAATATGGCAGTGGCCATCCAAGTTATTATCTTTTCGCTTAGTTGTTATTTTACAGAAATGCTTGGACCGCACTTCGCGTAGGTTACACTATACAGCAACAACAAACACACTACCTTGTTTCTCACTTACAGCAGCAATTTTTCACTGAGGTCGTTGTTCATGCTCTCAGTAGCGAACATGATATGCGGCCGCTAAACCTAACTATTCTAACTCGGTAGGATAGGTTTATAAGTAGCTAGGGACGACTACTCCAAAGGAGGCATTTTGTGTAATGTCTTTTTTCTAGGAGCTGCGGATCCGTCATACTCGGCGCACCGGCAAAGTTGTTTAAATTGGCCATCTACAATAGGGCCTCCTAAATTATATCTATATATTGAGTAATTGTCTCTTCCTACGATTCTCCGACCACCTGGCCCATTAATTGTCTGGATTCCTTCCGCCACATTGGTTAGGACTGATCTAAGTAACTATTGGGGTTTCCTGACGGTCAGAATCACAGTGTCGATGACCGCATACATCCCTCTGTATCTTCAGATACTTGTTAGCTAAGTCTTTATGCTAAAATAGAAATCACTGCGAAAATATATTTATGTTAGCCTGACCCGGCAGTGCATTCTCTTGGGCAATTTCCTTACCCCTAAAGCAGATAAACGTTAGCTCCAGGGAGCGGATCTCACATGGCCCACTCTCGAAACGCTAGGTGGCGGATAAAGACGCGGATCGTCATCTAACTCTATGGTGAGTGGGTGCAGCCTTAGAGCCCTCCATGCCTTCACAGGAAGGTCACCATAGTTGGATATCCGTTTCTCTCTCCCCACCATAAATAGATATGTACTTTCTAAAAATTCTTGTGAGTAATGTGACTTGTCCCCCTGTTGTTGTATGTGGTCGTGCTGTGGTACATGAAGGGATCGTTACTTAATTCTAACGCTACCACCAGACAACATGTCCGCATGCTGACAGTCTGAGGGGGATGCTCCGTGGTGGTGCCCGCAGTGAGCACCGAGCATTCTCGCCAGGTATACCTCTCTGTTAAAGATAGTATAAAGATAAAGCCAAATTTGGAAGTCATAGATCTAAAAACTAACTGTTAGAGTAGGATCTAGCAAGAAGGACATAAATAAAGTGGCATCTACTAATTCAGTATCTTTAACATACATGGGGTGTTGAATTCTATGGAAATCATCAATCCCATCTTCACGTAAACCAGCGTGCATCCCAATAACATATAATTACACTAGGATAAATCATTTTCTCACTTTTAAAATTGAGAGAGCGGCCCTTTTTCACCGCATCTCCTCTTCTGCTTCTTCGAGGTAATGAGTGATTTATATTGAACCACCAGCTAAGGTAGCTGTGCTAGGACCCTCCTTTGCAGGGATACCTCACCGAATATACCGATCAGGGCTCGGTGAGGTACCTCTGGCGACGATCAGTTTAAACAAACACAATTTTAATCTTACATCCTTAACTCATCATTTGGCAACAAACGAGTATATTTCTCATGTCTCAAATCTAAATTAATCATAATGCACCGACACACTGGTGAGACAAACAGCCGGGGCGAAATGGTGTGACTCAACTTCCGTGACAATGGTCGCACGGCCCCACTGGAACGTGAACATTCCACCAACACTAGAATTGTCCCTAATTACTTTTAAACCTATCGAGCTAAAATAGCCAGGTTTAGTCGATCACATGTGAGGTTCGCACAATGAGAGCATGAACAGTGACCCCAGGGTAAAATTGATGCTGGGGGGAAAGTGATGCGGATTTATTGTTGCTGTATAGTATAGCGTAGTGTACTGCGGTCCTCGTGCTTTATATAAAATAAACAAAACAAGTAACTAGGATGGCTGGTTTCATATGTAACTAACTATCACAGTACTGAGCAGAAACCAGGTCATAAGACCTTGCGGTGCTTGCTAGTCATAAGCATAAACATAAGGATAATATTTACAGGAAAAGATATAAATTATAAAATGCGGTCTCAGTAGACCAGGGCGGTACCTGTTTGTCATCATTACCTGTAAAAAATGAATAAATACGATAGCTCGTACCTATTAGTCATCGGTACGAAAAAAGATCATAAATCACTGTAAATGCTGCGTCACAGATGAGGGATGCAAAATGGCACGATTCTGGAGTTGCTGGGAAATCTCTGCAGGTGAACTGTTGATGCGGCTCACTCTCAAAGACGGTGAAGAAGAACGACTGTCGTCTGATGTCCACTAGATAGTCATAATATCTAAAACCAGTAACTAAGCAGAATGTTAAAAAGTTCCATACTATATCGGAAGTTTGAAGGTTGCCCGTAACATGAAGGTATACTGTTGAAATGTATAATTAAACACTGCATGTACATTCCTGGGCACACCGTACATGGTACACTACATAGCTCTTGAGGCATACCAGGCAGAGTCCCACCAGACTGTGGCCTAAAAGTTAATTAATACACGACATGCTGCGCAGGAGTTTGATCGCCACTTTTGCATGGTTCGGAAGATCTGACGAGTTGTCCACCAAGATTCACCACTCGTTCTGCATGCTGGAGAAATTACATAGGGGCCACGAGACCCATCCGCAGGAAGGCTCCACCGAAGTGTTGGTAGTGAGAGTCTCTTCTATTTAATTAGTTGCCCCCGGATGGCCATCCGAGGGCTTACGAAAACGTAGATGTGGATGCTCCGATTGCGGGTCAGAGACTAAGAACTGAAATCCTAGAGGCACTGCTGCGGCTAATAGGGAGCCACAGTCAGTAAGCAGTTGCTCGCGTCTTGCACTGCTCTGGCCACACAACCTACCACTTGTTCTCTCTCGCTGAAGTGTGGTCTCGATTCTTTATTTCTCGCTGCTTATATACTACTCGTGACGTCAGAGGAAGGACGCCCATCTAATCAGCGGGCGGCCTATAGCCAATCAGCGTGCGGATAGAAAGGGTGAGGATGCTATCACGTGATAGGATCTTCCCCATGCATTTAGTACATACACGTGTTTACGACGTCCCAGTAATATTCTGAAAATAATTTCAATGAGTCAAATTAGGATAACTCGGCCATTTCTGGTCCGATTTAAAAAAAAGGTAAATAGTTTTGGAATCGACGAGAACAGTTATATTTAAAGGGATTACGTGCACCACCCCGGTACACTTTAATATGGATTCTCTCCCAACGCTGACACGTGTTGTCAGGAAAGCTCTGACGTGCGCGCATGCATGCGCTCTACGCGATCTTACGTACTTAGACTTTTCTCAGAAACTTACGAACTTATATGGCTTTATACACACGTACTATCATACTCAGTGGAGAATGCTTGGAACGTACCCGGAACGGTCATCCCATACCCAGCTGAGCTGGGACGGCCCGTACCCGTCCGGCCGATCCACGCTACACCAGAAAAGGGCAGGACGTAGCTATAAATGGATGGTACATGGCTAGAAATGGGTGGTACATAGTTAGAAATGGACGGAACGTAGCTAGAAATGGGAGCGACATAGCTAGAAATGGATACGTCTATATTGCGGATCACTATTAGGAAGCAACCACTTTCAACCTTACATGGGCCCCCTGTAAGTATTAGATTCGGGATGTCTGCAAATACCAAAGTCTCAGTCTAAGAGATGTACGCATCTATTTAGATATATATGAATAGATGTGTACATCTCTCAGACTGCGACTTTAGTATTTGCAGACATCACAAATATAGAAGCCCCCAGAGTGCATCTCCTGCATTTCTAGACGTGAATGTGGACATGTTTGTATTTTTTAGCATGTGACCCGCTATCGTGTGGTCCCTTCTGCCGCCACATTGATCCGATACATGAGATATTTCTAGGAGAACACGTCCCAGAACTGTCCTGTGGAGCGAAGACTTTACAATGCTGTCTATTTCGTATGTACCATTGCGCAACATAGCTTAACACACAAACTAATGCTATACTGGCCATTACTAAATAATTTTCAATAACTCTGTTGTTGAAAACAAGAGCAATCAGAGACCTCAAGCACTCGCCCTTGAATTTTTGGATCAACCTCAAATTTTCGGCTTCGAGTGTACGGTCACATTTTCTTGTGCTAAGTTCTGCCCTCAATCGGATCAGCAGTTTCCGAGATATGTGTAGATCCCGAAAGTGATCCGATCCGGATCCTGCTTTTTATCTAGACCATTGCCAAAGTCTGGAAATCCTCTTCCACGGTAAGATCCATTGTGTGTTAAGGTTTGAGCCAAATCTGATCAGTAAATTTTACATAGAGCTCAGGGTATACACGCACGCACGCACGCACGCACGCACGCACGCACGCACGCACGCACGCACGCACGCACGCACGCACGCACGCCTGCACGCACGCACGCACGCACGAATGCGCTCAGACAAATGCACAGGCAAACGCACGCCCGTGCGCCCGCGTGCTCGTGCTCGCACACACGCCATTGGGAAGAAAGCTGTTCCATTACACACGCATGCGGGGAGGGGTGGATGGGGTTGGGGTGGTGGTAGTGGTGGGATGGGTTTGTAGTTGGTGTGTGTCTGTGCATGCGTGCGTGCGTGTGGTCGGTGTGCACGTGCGTGCGTGCATGCGTGCGTGCGTGCGTGTGTGTGTCTTGAGACAGTTTTTAGCTCCGCATTCTGAAGCCTTTAAAATGATCTGAAACGTCATATCATCTGATAATCGGTGCTAATTGCAATACAAATATGCATTCCCGACTGTGACACAAGAAAGACATAATTTATGAGCAATATCGTTAAAAAATTCGGATTCTGTGATAGCGGCGTCTATAACAAAGGATTCGTCAACATTTCTTCAGAAGAGAAAATTGCAAATGGCGTCCATCGGTATTGTAATAAAAAAACCAAAGAGCTGAGTCGACAAAAGCATCGAGGAAATTTGACGCAATACAGGTAGATGATCACGAAAACAACGATCGTAAGATAAGAGATGTTTTTGATTTAATATCTGTAAACAAGAAGTTCATGATGACGAAAATGCTATGGAATGTGATATATGTGTGACCTGGTTCCAGATAGGACCAAAATGTCAAAATGTACCACATGAAGTTTGTGAGAATTTTAGAAATGACATGAGCACACAAAACCGCTGGTATTGTAGGCACTGCAATAGAGGCGCTAGCGTGCCACAAACATTCTACATGCGATTAAGAATTTGTCCCGGAGCCTGGAATAAAAAATCGAGAAGGTTAAACAGACAGTAACCGAAACTGACACACCGATAAATGAGAAAGTTAATAATGAGATGGACAGACTGCAGGCGGAGCCCAAGAACAAGGATAAGCGACTGAGAATACTACAGGTGAAGGAAGTAGAAACAGTTAAAGTAGAAAAGCAGAAAAACCTCGCGAGGAGAAAGTTAATAGAGAGGTGGAGATACTGAAGGAGATCAACAACAAGGAGACACGACTTACATCCTTCTGGATCCTTCATCTCGATATATCTCTGCCAGCATCTCCGTTTCTTTCCTATTGAATCAATTGTTTCTTTGTCGAGCGGTGTTACATTTTCCTTTGGTTGCGTGAGGGGTCTTACTATTTTGCTTGGTAAAAATTCCTCTTCTGCTTTACGTAGGATTTTCAAACAATTCTTGCCACTACCACTCTACCTCATTATTGTTTGCTGCTAATTATTGCTTCAAGTTGATGCCTAGTGTTTTCTTCATATCTTCCTAGTTGCCCCTGTCATAGAATACCATTTTGAAGGCCCGCTGGTATCCATTATTCTAACATATGAAGTCAAATGTAAGAATATCGTGTCACTCTTACATAATGGTGATTCCTGACCAAGACTGTTAACCATCCCATCTTCATTTGTCATGATAAAGTCTAGTAGGCGAGGGTCATCTGATCCTTTGCCTCTTGTTGGGCATGTCATGGGTTGAAAAGGAAAGTTATACTATGTTATCTCTGGAATCTTATATTTATTGGTGTATGCCCCTTCTGCTGGCGTTATCCCTGTTTGCCTGTTTATTGTTCGATAATTAAAGTCCCCGACAATTAGCAAATATGAGAACTTTCGATGTCATTGATCAGCTGACTGAGTTGTGCTTCTACATCGCTGCTTGGGATTTTGCAGATGCAGCCCATCAGTGGTTCTTCATTATCTTTAAGTTTAAGTATGAGCCATGCCGATTCCTGGTGAACTGTTTTCATTGTTGTCCATCTCGCTTCTATAGCATCTCTGATGTACAATATTATACCCCTTCCTGTGTCTGGGTTTAGGTTGTTAGCATATGCTTCGCAACCGTCTATTTCTGTTTCTGCTTCGCTGATAACAAGTCTTCGAAGACTTCGGCTTCACTTCGGTTATGGCTATGATATCTGGTGATACCGTGGCATTCTTGACTCAGAAACGCAGTTCTTATTCGGAGGAGTATCTGCATTGGTATACTAACAAGTGACTTCGAGTTTAGCCACCATTGCCGTTGCTATATGCTGCGTGTTCCTTCAATAGGCCTGCCGCTTTTTCTATATGCTGATTATTCGTGGCTTTCTTGTCCTGTTTCTCATTTATCTGCTTATGATGGGGACATTCCACAGAGCCATAACTGCTTACATTCTGCTGTACTACCATATTTCCATTGTTGCTGAACCAAACTCTCTTCTTAAAGGGATAATAATCGCATCTCAAATGTTATACTGCCCTGATAGATTATAGTTTATTGATTCCATTTCATTCATATCCTGTTACATTCCCGTTTCTGTATCACAATTATCTGATTTGTAATAACGCGTAAATGTTGAACAGTGATCGCCACCAATTTGTCTTCTCAAGCGATAGCGTGTGATGTCATGTAAGTGCCAATGCATTACATTCTTTATTATGTAATACTCATCTCGGTGACTTCCAGTCAAATTAGTTTCAAAATATTCAACATGACTGAACTCATATCCCAGGGAAGACACGCTAGGTTTTATCTGATCGGTTGAAAAGTAAATCATGACAGCCATCATAGTCTATAGAGATGTAGCAACAGTTAGCTACTAAGATTGTATATATCTATATATCTATATATACGGAATATCTTCCGTTGTCGGCATGATACAAAGCTAAAATCTCGGGGATGGATTATGGGTGGCAAATTCTATCACCTGAATGGTTAGTATAAGATACGGTGAGATTTCCTTTAACTGGCGTCTCGGTGTGCGGTATTACGATGTGGAATCATATATTTTCGCTATACATTAATGCCTGTGGCTAAATCATTAAGTTCCTGCACATGTATTTGTTAGTTTTCATTCCCACGCTGTATCGCAGTTAACAAATTTACCCTATTTACAGTTGACTTAATCCTCGGCTCATCCAATCATTTGCTGTATTTTTCTAAATCTTTTTGTTCCAAGGACGACCTCGTACGCGAAAGATGCAGTTTACCGAAGCGCTACCTTCATCTAGAGCTGCGCGATATACCTATCGCACATCGTAAACCTGTTCAATACGCCGACGGTTTGCAAACCGGCGTTATCGTTCACACTCAAACAGAAAAAACAAGTTTAATATAACTTTTCGGTTAGCCAATACCTGTTAATCGTCATTTGTTTTTATTAATAGTGATGCCAAAATAGACGAATACTGGTCTCCAGAGTGATATCGAGAACTGTCAATTTGCCGTTCAAGAGAATGCTATTTTTGACAATTTACCATTGGAGTGACTGGTTCGATAACGGAGCCAGACATTTCAGTGGTAAATTTTCTAAAGTAATCTTCCCTAGTTTGTAAATTGACCTTTTCCACGTAATAAGAAATGTATCCCTAAAAGCGCTCAAAATACTACTTGATATATCAATTAAACATTTTGATGGTCAATATTTTCCAAGATATTTTAATTTTAGAAGACTATTTTTGTAAATTTACCGCTGAATTTCTTTCGCCGGCTTGACCATTAAAGGGGTAATGGTAAAGAAAATGACAGTTTTAACTTAACCATTGTCTATCTGCAGGACGAGAGAAGAGTATTTTTGAAAATTGGTTGGAATGACTGGCTCGGTTAGCGAGCCAGTCATTCTAGTGGTAAATATTCAAACGTACTCTTCGCTAGGGCTTTCAAATAGTAATGTCAGAAGACCACATCAAAGTTGTTTTTGAGTCAGTTTGACCATTAACGGGTTAAGTTGGCACAAAGCGGGTTACCGAGGTAAATAGAAGAATAAAAATGATCCGTAGATATAGCAGACTGATGATTATCTGAGTTTGGATAAATGCTAATGATGATTTTCTTATTTGGTTTCAGCATGTGCTCTGATGGGAGAATGCAAACAGACTTGTGATGAAATTTACCAGGTGGATAAGACTGAAATATATCCCTGTGACAACCCCGGGGACAAGTGTTGCGAATACATATAAGTAAGTATCTGATATAATGGTCTCGTTTGAGTTTTGTGTTACCCCTTTCAAGGTGGTGTCGGCCACAACCTGCCTCTGTTTTCGTCTCGGGGAATGCCCATTTTCTGGTCAAGAGAAGTTATTTTTAAAAATTTACGACTAGAATGACTGGCTCGGTAACCGAGTCCAGTCATTCCAGCGGTGAATTAAAAAAAACCCCGTGATATCTTCTTGTCCTACACATAGACATTTAATAAGCAAGTCTAGTCACATAATGGTTAATCTATTAAAACTTTCTTGCTGATAAAATCTATTACAATATATAAGTAATAGATTTTATCAGCAAGAAAGTTTTAATAGATTAACCATTATGTGACTAGACTTGCTTATTAAATGTCTATGTGTAGGACAAGAAGATATCACGGGTTTTTTTTTTAATTCACCGCTGGAATGACTGGACTCGGTTACCGAGCCAGTCATTCTAGTCGTAAATTATTAAAAATAACTTCTCTTGACCAGAAAATGGGCATATATATATATATTGACCCGTCTGTAACTAAATTAAGCTCATTTACCGAGGAAAACGGCGTAGGCTTGTCTGATTGGATGAAAAAACGTAAATCAGAGCAGCCTTCATAAACTGGATAAACGCGTCTTTCTTTGAGAGCATGATAAAAATAATGATGCCATGTAGCCTATTATCTAACGGAGAAATACAATTCTAGCTATTCCCCTCCCATCTTTAGCTAAACGTCACCCACGCTGTGTCCGTATTGGGATTGATCGATCCCCGTACTCTTAACTATAAGATAAACTGTTGAAGATTTTGAAACTAATTTGACTGAGTGTTGCTGCTGCCTATGGCAGTCAAATCAGTTTCAAAATATTCAACAGAATATTTATTAAGTAGTAAAGTCATACAATTCGTCCATCCTGACAGATTATTAAGCTTTTAAGACGGACTAAATCGAGTCATTCATGACGTAATTGATCGTAACGTCAACGCACGCGTGATTATCACGTCATATGATTGACGTATAAACTGGATTCCTCCACTGAGACATATTCTGTTCTCTCAACGGATGCTATAAGATAGGGTAGGTATCTCTTTAAGTTTTGAAGTTTTTCATTTTCTTTTTCTATTTTCAGATGACGTGTAAACCTTTGGCAATAACAGCACATCATTTGTCTAAGAACTGTATCGGTAATTTAACCACATCATGGCAAAGCAGGCCAAAACCGGCCTCTTTAGTGGTCTTGAGGTATGTCCATTGGCAGACCAAGAGAAGACTATTTTTAAAATTTTACCACTGTACTGACTAGCGCGATAACCGGCCTAGTCATTCCACTAGTAAATAAAATAAAAATAGTCGTCTCTTATCCTGAAAAAAGGACATTTAATAAGCAAATATTTTCAAATTTTTAACGAAATTGAGCTATGACGGGGTTAAATGAATGCTATGCATATTAAATTATTTAAAAAGTCTAACTTATGTGTTATGTAATGTATTACGCCATCCTACTGATACATCCAACATCCGTATGAATATACATGAGCTTTATTGTTCTCAACAGAGGGATCCCTGCTATATTTCGGAACTAATTTGACTGGTAGCTGTTGCAGTCAAATTAGTTTCAAAATAGTCGACAAAATGTTTATTAAATTGTAAATTCAGCGATGCTTCTGATCTTTACCATTTCATGCCGGACTTACATCATTTCTTGATTATGACGTCAGAAACTTGAGTAACAGATAGTATCCCTCCATTGAAAGCTGTGCAATCATTCACAAATAATGTTGACCATCACCCTAGCTATACCACAACAAATCCCTAACTTAGCTACAACGTGGGCCACAAGAGATGTTGACCCCACTTGTATTAACAGCGTCTCAAAGCGCTCAAAATACTATTTATATCAATTAATCGTTTTAATGGTCAACATTTTTCAAGTAATTTTAATTTTAGAAGACTATTTTTTATAAATTTACCTTTTGAATTTTGGCCGGCTCGACCATTAAAATGGTGACGTTAAAGAAAATGTAAGCCTTTGTTTAGCCAGTGTCCATTTGAAGGACAGGGGTAGAGTATTTTTGAAAATGTACCACTGGAATGCCTGGCTCTGTTACCGAGCCAGTCATTCCAGTGGGAAATATTTTAAAAATACTCTTCTCATGACCTGCAAATAGACATGCCTCAAGACCACTACATGGATGCTAAATATCCTATAACTAATCAGACTAGATCTAATGGATCTTTCCAGTTTTAGCCATGCCCCGCCCATCCATAATTAAGCTCCACCCACGCTTCAACCGTGTTGGGATCGATCGATCCCTTGAATGCCCTGACCACAAATTTCCAGAAGACTATGCAGGTAAGCTGTTGAATATTTTAAACTAATTTGACTGGGTGCTATTGCTACCTGTGTCAGTAACAGCGCCCAGTCAAATTAGTTTCAAAATATTCAACAGCATGCTTATTATATAGTAAAGACATACAATTCGAACAACAACGCATAGTTCATCATCAATTATGCGTTTTTGACGAGGTTATCAGCGTCATTTATGACGTCATTGAGTATGACATCACCGTGCACGGCACGTGGTTGATTAGGAAATTATATGACGTCATATGATGGATGGATAAACTGGAAATGTCCATTATTACGTTAGGAATTTAACCCCGATTTCTAGAATTGCTATTGTAAGATGGTCATAGAAGTTAGCTGCTGAGTATGTTTAAGGAAATGTTACAAGAACCTGTTTCTGTCAGACGCGATAACAGGCTCCATTGGCAGTGGGTATTAGATTTGAATTTTCTTTTCCGGCTTTTGGAGTCAAATGATCAGTGGTGCGCTTAGGAGCGCATAACACGTTTTCCGTTATGTAACCGTGTTCAATAACGTGTCGTATATTCACTATATTTTTCAGTTTAGTAATGTAGATTACACATTACTGAACACTGTTGCATGAAGAACGCGAACGTTCACCGAACATTTGCCTTCCTGAACTCACTTCGGGTTTATGATTATACGATGTCATAGGTCGCCTGCCCATTGTATGCATGATTACTGTATTCCGCGGCTGTAGTAGTAGACACGTCCTACAGCTGCAATCAGTCCTTCTTCGCTTTAACTTTAGCTTCCTCAGGTCCATTGTTAACTTGAGTGTACCTAATCCTGCTTTCTTGAGGTCACCTCGTAGCACGCTTAGCAGATCTATGCAATGCCGGCCTCTCCTGACTCTGTATTTGCTGGCTCCGATTAAAGCAAATTCCAACGCTCTCTGTGCTTGTGTCTATGGTACCGGTTGTTGTAAGGATGGGTGGCACGGTTGGTGGTTCTTATGGGGATTTAGCTCGACAATCGATTCCTAAGAGAGAAGTATTATAATCAAATATAACAAAGTTAACCTTAAGTACGTCTCTGTAACTGACCAGTCAGCTAACTACATAGCTGACAATCTCACTACTCACTACTCGTCACTAGCGGTCAGAGACCGCTGTGGAAGTCCGTCCGAGTCCGTAACCGTAACTCTCACTGTCTAACTTTAACTCTAACTCCCTGTCGTCAACATTCGTCCACTCTTAAATATGATGTTGTCGTTATGTCAACAAATGTGTGTGTATTAAGTGATGGCGGGCATGTATGCGCGTGAATGTGTCCTATGAGTATAATTAACTAATTTGAATAATACTAATTAACGTATATAATACAATCGTAAAGCAGCATATTACAACATGGTTATATTGAATTGTAAGAGTTATACTCTGCCCGTGCCCATTCCAACTAATAACTGATTGTTCCATGTAGGGCGTGTCGATTAATAGTCTATGCATATATTTGTCAATTTATTGCTGTAAGGCTCGTGGTCTGTCCGTTCTATGTTGTCACGTGTTACTGGGCGTGTCCGTCATTCAGCGTATTCCGGAGTTGTGTCGTAGCGTGTACGTGGCTGGGCGTGTCTATTGCCAAGCGTATGCGTGCGTTCGTGTGCGCGCGTCCTTGATGCCGATGCGTCCGTGTGTGAGTGTGTCGCTATGCACGTCCATATGTGTTGGTGTGTCCATGTGGCTATATCCCTGTACCATATTATCCCCTGCTTCCCCTAGGACACTCCGTATCCTGCGAAAAGAAAAACAAAGAAAGGGGCAGCAAAATTGTCATCAACATAATGATATAATTATCTATGCTTATTCGATTATTAAATGTAGGCGTATTGCTGATGAAAATTTAATATCTCGTTTTAAAGTTAAAATCTGAAGAGTTAATTTAATTACTGACAAGCAATTGCGATACATCAGTATTCTATCTACATGATGTCAGTTTGCAGCATCAGCATCATTGTGAAGTATATAAGTTAGTCTGCAAACAATCATGTATTCACGATGGAGCCAAATCCAATAATCTTCAATTAAACCAATCTCACATAAATTCTAATTAATATTTACATCTGCTTTCATAATTGCTCTAATTAATACGACTACCGACATCGGAATACCTCAGTTAGACGAAATAATAACTTCCTTGCTTAATTTCCAATTTAATCAGATTACGTTATAAACGCACTTGATCAAAATAGCTAACAAAACCATAATCATTGCATTCCGGCTCATTTCCTAAATGAATTTGCATATGTTCTCATTACATCTTTCAAGCAGTCAAATTATGCGCAGGCCTACGTCTAGTACCTTTGTGACACAATAACCTTATACATACGGCAATTTATACAACCGTCCTGAATGCTTGGCTACCCGTCTTCCTTCTCCAATCTGAAAAGGAAAAATATATAACAAGCGGCAGCATCTGTTCTAAGAAAGCTTATCATATTTATACATTAGCACTGTAATCTACATGACTTACACACTGAGCTTCCTAGTTATAGTATGTCCGTCTGTCTTCGTATCTGCAAGGCTGACGATCTCTGCTTCTGTAGTCTGGGCTGCGATCATCTCTTGATCTTCCCCTATGTGCTGGATTATATTCATTACTTTGTTGTCTGTTCAGTCGTTGGACTAACTTGTAGTTTTCTCGTGCCAAAGCGTCATTGTCATTAAGTACGGCGTCAATTCTTAATGACATATTCGTTAGTTGCTGCTGCATGGTGTCTTTTTCAGATCTTAAACGATCAATTTCTGTTTCTTTAATTGACACTGACTGTTTGAGTTCCGTTGTTTCTCTTTGTCTCATTGTACGTTCTTGATCTAGTAGCTGCGTGGCAATTCCTATAGTGTTTTCTGCGAACTCTACATTTCGTACCATCTTACCATTTTCCTCTTCCAATGAATCGACCTGTGCTGTCATTCGCCGATTGTCTTCTACGAGTTGACTGTCATCCATATCAGTTTTCAATCCTCTGTGCGTTCGTCTTTCATTTGTCAATTGTTTCTTTATGGATTTCAGTTCAACTCTCAAAACATTGTCATTATCCAAACAGCTCAGAAAATCATTAGATTCAACATGACAAAATGGCAGATCTAATGTTGCAACTTCAATGACAGGTAGCCTATCCTTAGTAATTACTGGTTGACTACTAATCTCTGACCTTGACCTTTGAACTACTGTCTTCGCGGAATAGGCGTTACATTTTAAAAAAATTTTACGGAACCGACACATTGTTGACAAATGACCAATCATTGAGCAGTTCCAGCATTCAACCTGTCTAGCCTTACAACGTGTATGATGGTCGGATGACCAATTACATCCACAGCGATAACATGGTGGCTGGCTGTGCCTAATAATTGGCGCTTGGTTGAGCATGTGACTAGCATGGTGGCATCGTATTTTGCTCTGAGAAACGCCAAAATTAGTTTCAAAATAAGATTTCGTTTCCTGGATCTCTTTTTGCAAGTTCTGGCGATAGTGGTAATGATTGGGCATGCTGGCCATTTTTTGTTTTAATGAGTCACCAAATCAAAATCAATAATATGCCAGCTGGTAAAATACAATGATCAATCCAACTCCTAACAACTTAAAATCAAAATAGAGTCACTAAATCAGTAGGCATCACTAACAATCGACTCGTATACAATAATGCCAAATTACATCAAATCAAACAATTCTAGTCTGCTGATATATAATCTTCGATTTTCTGCTAAATTCAAATCAAACCAAATCAAATTAAAGTCAAAACATATTCAAAGTATTGGACGGCGCTATTGACGTATAAATTACACATTCAAACAGAGCGCCACATAAGTGTACATAGTCCCAATTCATCACACGAGTTAAATAAAATGCGATTATTTAATCAATCACCTATATATGAATATGTTTTGCCAATAAGTAAATGCTCCAAATGTATTTACCTAGACCAATTTAGTCTAAATTTCCACTTTAGAAAATCCGTTAAAATATTAGACAAAATTAGATTTAAACATTCCTGATAATATACCCTTAAAATTCAATTATAAGGAATTTCGATTACCGTATAGGCGTGTTCAAAACTGCTACCAAAAGTAACGATCTATTCAGCTGCTAATTACTGGCCGAGGACTTTCTTTGAATGCGATTAATTTGCGCGGCCGCGAGTCACGTTTTGGCGCGTTTTTCAATTTTCAATTAAAACGATTTTTTTCAGAAATCCATTAATCTACCAAAAACATAATTCAAAGCAAAATATTAATAATAGTAAAGAATAGAAATTCGCATTTGGCCTGTTTATGTATAGCATAAAGTACGCTGGCTATGGCGGAATATAAATTTACTCTCAATTCAGAGTTAAACCATATTTAGGAAAAAACTCACAAAATTGCATTACGTGATTAAGCATATGCATCGATTGATGATATTAACCATTGCGCTACTACAAGGATGAAAATATTAATGAAATAAACTATGGAATGCATTTGTAAATTAGCCTAAATGAATAGCTTGTTAATACTCACATTTTCATGTTACGTGTCTTTCATTTACTGTCACCTGACTCGGCTTGGCATGCGAGAGGATTCTTAGATTAGCATCATCTCAAGCAGCAGTGTCTCCGTGATGGTATTCTCCGGGTCGAAGTTCGAATCCTCCCCAAATATGTTATGGGTGAATAACGCAGGTGGTCCCGTTCGGTGGTTCTTATGGGGATTTAGCTCGCTACCGTCTCAACCCGCATACCGACCGGGATCTTCCTTCTAGCGGAGATGGATGGAATGGATGACACAATGCTGTATTCTATTAATGATGACTCGTTTACTGAACTTTCTTAATCCTATAGTTTACACATATAATTCCAAATTCTAGTCACGTGTCGCTTACCTATTCTATACCTATTCTACTTAACTACAATCGATTCCTAAGAGAGAAGTATTATAATCAAATATAACAAAGTTAACCTTAAGTACGTCTCTGTAACTGACCAGTCAGCTAACTACATAGCTGACAATCTCACTACTCACTACTCGTCACTAGCGGTCAGAGACCGCTGTGGAAGTCCGTCCGAGTCCGTAACCGTAACTCTCACTGTCTAACTTTAACTCTAACTCCCTGTCGTCAACATTCGTCCACTCTTAAATATGATGTTGTCGTTATGTCAACAAATGTGTGTGTATTAAGTGATGGCGGGCATGTATGCGCGTGAATGTGTCCTATGAGTATAATTAACTAATTTGAATAATACTAATTAACGTATATAATACAATCGTAAAGCAGCATATTACAACATGGTTACATTGAATTGCAAGAGTTATACTCTGCCCGTGTCCATTCCAACTAATAACTGATTGTTCCATGTAGGGCGTGTCGATTAGTAGTCTATGCATATATTTGTCAATTTATTGCTGTAAGGCTCGTGGTCTGTCCGTTCTAAGTTGTCACGTGTTACTGGGCGTGTCCGTCATTCAGCGTATTCCGGAGTTGTGTCGTAGCGTGTACGTGGCTGGGCGTGTCTATTGCCAAGCGTATGCGTGCGTTCGTGTGCTCGCGTCCTTGATGCCGATGCGTCCGTGTGTGCGTGTGTCTCTATGCCCGTCCATATGTGTTGGTGTGTCCATGTGGCTATATCCCTGTACCATATGTCCCTTCTGGTATCCTTAGCACATGGCCAAACATGGGCCATCTTTGCTGGGTGACTTTTATAGACAGCGGCGACGTATTACACATCTTGTATAGTACATCGTTGGAAATTATGCTGTCTGGCCATCTGTGTCCAGTGGTGATGCGTAGGTGTTTGCGGTGGCATGCATCGAGCATGTCTAGAGCTGCCTTTGGAGCTTCCCAGCTGTTACAGTTATACATCATCAAGGATACGCAGGTTGCATTGTATAAACGTAGTCTTTGTACCAAGTGCATCTTTGATCTACGAATCATTAGCTTCCAGAAGAACTGGAAAGCTATGCTCCCCACGAGGCAGCGTGCAGCAATGTCAGCAGCATTGCAAAGCAGTGAGCTCAGGATTTTACTTTTCCTCCATGGTCCGCCGCCACGGAGTGGATCGACATTTTCTTTACTTTCATGTCTTGTACATAGGTATATATGGGTGAACTCTGTTTTGGATTCATTCATAACGAGATTCCCAATTTTTAGTTTGCTTGCAGCTATTGGGAGAAGTTCGTCAAGGGGTTTCCTTTCCTCGTCTATAAAGTCCATATCGTCGACATATTTCATCTCTAGCGGCATGCCCAGTAGTGACACCAGGGGGCGGGGGGGGGGGCGGGGGGGGGGCGGGGGGGGCGGGGGGGGGGGCGGGGGAGGTTGGTCTTTTCCCGAACGGATTTCAATGCAGCAGCCATGTAAAAGGTGAACAGCACAGCGGATAGACCATCTCTCTGTGGGGAGCCGATTAATGTCTCAAACTCTCAGACTTCACTGACTTGACTCGTACTCTCAGCTTGGTGTCTGCAAGCAGTAGTCTCACTAGTTGTGGCTCATCTTCATTGCAACTGGCCTGGCGTTGTACATCTAGGATCTTTGAGCGCTTAATTGTGTTGAACGCTCGTGACATGTCAATGACATTTTGTGGAAATCACAGTGTTTGGACATGACTACTGACACAAGCATGTGTTGAGCCCATACAATGTCTGCACAGCTGCGTCCACGTTTTAAGCCACTTTGACATGATCCGGTGAAATCATCGACCGTGTCTCGGATCCGGCATGGAGTAAAATTGGATAGGATTGTCCGTATGCTATTAAGGAGCACAACGGGCTGCAGATTGGCTGGGGTCCAGGTGGCTTCTTCGACTTGGGTAGTGCGATAAGGGTGCCTTGGCCTAAAGCGTCGATGGGAAGGTGGTGCATAAAAGCTGAATTGATTAGGTGCGTGATCGGTTTTGAGACAATGTCACTTGCATATTTGAATAGTTCATTGCTCATGCCATCAGGTCCAGATGCACGTCCACTTTTCAGGGCTTTAAGTGCCTTCTCAACATCGGCTGTATTAATTGGTGCTAGTAATGGCCTGGGGTCTCCTGAGAATGGGTGCAAGGGCTCATTAACTTGGTCAGTGAACTGTTCCTTGAACCATTCTCGAATTTCCCTCGGCCTTGCCCTGATCAGTCCCGATAAAGTGTTTTTCAGAGTTGTGTGCAGTGAGGGGTGGTGTGTAGTCAGAAACTCTCAGGACTCTCTGTGGCAGTCATCCGTGGCAGTGATTTCATCTGCTAGGGAGTCTGCTTGTTGGAGAGCAATATCCTTAAAGCGTTCGCTAATGTGGCGCAGAATCTTATTGCGCTCCTGGCGTAGTTTGGTGCGATCTTCACTTTGGCCACTTTGATAGATGCGCCGTCGTAGCACTTTCTGAGCTGCCAACAGCTTTACTACGTGAGGGTCGTCAGTACACCTAGATCTGGTTTTTTAGAACACCTATGGTGCTAGTAGCTGATGATTCAATAGATATGAATATTTTGGTTAGGGCTTCGTTTGGATCGGAGCTGACAACAGCTTTACTACGTGAGGGTCGTCAGTACACCTAGATCTGGTTTTTTAGAACACCTATGGTGCTAGTAGCTGATGATTCAATAGATATGAATATTTTGGTTAGGGCTTCGTTTGGATCGGAGCTGACGTCGATGTTAGCTATCAGCAGACAGCACCCCGAGGGCCTTTTTGTATGACATTTGAGTGTCGGTGTCACTGATGAGCTTGGATAAGTTGTAGGTGACTCTACCCTCTTGCCTGGTATGGTGTTTATACATTAGGTAGAGCTGGTTCATATGAAGGCGTGTAATGATGGCTTATGGTCAGAATTGAGGTATGTGCCTCCATAGGAACGAGCATCCCGAAGCAGGGGTTTTGCTGCTATCTTGCATAGTATGAAATCTATTTGGTTGAAGATAGCTTTTGTACCCATAGAACCTTTTGGGGCTTTGCGATCAGCAATGTGTCCAGTCCATGTTGTCCGCTGATGGCATGGGTATTTGAAAGCCGCATTTGTGACAAATAGGCCACTGGAACTACGGAATGCCATCAGTGCATCTTCATTGCTGATGCGCGTGCCCTCTCTATACGATCCCATGCATACGCCAAGTCCTGAACAACAGTTTACCCAGCTTGGAGTTGAAATCGCCACACACGAACAGTTGCCATCTAGCTGGGATAGTAAAGCTGCAGCTCATTTCTGCATAGAAGGAACCTAATATTGCTGGATTCTCTTAGGCTCTTTCGGTAGTTGGCCCACATGGGTAGACTAATTAGTGGTGGTGCGCGTTCGCGCTGATATAGCCAGGTCGGTACATGCAACGCGATCACTGATGTATCCAAGACTAATGACATGGTCCAATACCCTTGGCCTGGCTACGAAGCCTAATTCCCGGTAAGTGCCTGTTTTTGATCCATGAGTACTATCTTATTCTGAAGTTGCTGCGCTGACTATTTAGCCACTTTAGCCTCTTGAATGCATGCAATATCGGTAATATCCAAATAGGATCTGGACACGCTTTAAGAAATTACAGAAAATCATAGATTGTGAGAGAATGTTTTTCTGCAATGGACCTTTCCAAGTTTATCCATCAATCATATGACGTCATAATCTACTACGTGACGTGTAGGATGACGTCATAATCATGACGTCATGAATGATTCGATCTAGTCCGTCTTTAACGCTTAATAGTTTGACACGTTGTATGAATTGTATGTCTTTACCATTTAATAAATACACTGATGGATATTTTGAAACTAAGTTGACTGGGCGCTGTTGCTGCCATAGGCAGCAACAGCGACCAGTTAAATTAGTTTCATAATATTTCTCAGTTTAAGTCTATAGTTTTCTGGAAATTGATAGTCAGGGCGTTCGGGGATCGATCGATCACAACACTGACGATATGTTGGTGGAGCTTAGCTAGAGATGGGCGGGGCATATGTAAAACTGGAAACGTCCATTGGCAGCGATTGTATTTTTGCGAATGTGCAATTTTTTACACCATATATTGTCACGTTGTATCGTAGCCACTCACAAACAAGAACACACCATTTGAGACGAGCCTTATCTAGATATGCCGGACTTTATTGAAAGCGAAAATATCACTGGGCCTTCCGTCAGTCCACAACGTGTAGATCTTTCACTTCCAATAATATTACTGGCAATTAAAATCGTTCGTATGCGGTGAAAATCAAGTTTCCCGCGCATTGTCAATTTTAATCGCTTTTCTTAATCAAAATATGTAGAAAAGAATGGCCGAACCCAGTTTATCAACCAATGATATGACGTAATCAACTACGTCACATGAAGGCTGATGTCATAATCAATTACGTCATGAATGACGTAATAAAGTCCGTCATAAACGGTTACTAGTCCGTCACGTTGTACTATGTCTTTACTATTTACTAAATCTGCTGTTGAATATTTTGAAACTAATTCGATTGGGCACTGTTGTTGCCACAGGTAATATCTAAAACTGGATTCCTGCATTGCGTACTGATTTAGCCCGCCAATTGATCCAACCCGGATTTGAGCCGACTCATGTTTTATATGGAGTTGAATATGAATTGTTAGATTAACCCTTTACATGACGACGTCAGCCATAAACAGCTTCTGCACTGGTCTTGAGAAATATTCATTTGCAAGCCAAGAGAAAGGTGTTTTTGAAAGTTTACCACTAGAATGACTGGTTCTGTAACAAAGCCAGTCATATTAGTGGTAAATTTTCAAAGATAGTATTTTCTTGGCCTGAAAATTTACATTTAATAAGGAAATATTTAAATCCTTTTGAACAAATTTAGGCATTTAAGGGTTAAGATTTATTGCTAACGACAACAATTCCCAACTTCACACGCGAATGTATACAAATTGGTAAACAACTGGCCACAGTTCTGGGTACAGATATCATTACATCCTGCAACAAATAAAACAAGAACATTTTAAATGTTATGTAAGTATTCGTAGTATTACTGTGTATTAGAACTGAACTGAACTGGTATATTAGCATTGACGCCAAACCAACGCCGTAAAACAAGACTGTCTTGCGGCGTTGGTCTTGTTGAAGCGTTTGTGAGCTATGATGCTTGGCATTGTTGTGGGTTCGAGTCACCGTCAATATTAATTTATAAGTATCTAATAAAGAGTTTACTAATGATTATGTAATGGTGAGTAATAATATTAACAACATGCTGAATTACAGTCAAGACTGTCTACACTTACAAGCTAGTGTAATCCGGCTGTGAGAAGTATATATCAAAACGTCTCTCCAGAGTTGGTGACCCCCATGGTGGAACCACGGGGTGGGAGCAAAGGTACAAATGGCCCCTCCAAGAATGCTTTGCCTTCCGCCCCCTACCTGCCCACCCCACCCACCATCTCCCACTGAGACAATTTGCATGCCGTTATTTCAGATTGTTATTTTATATAAAAAGCAAAACAAGGGTGTTATTTATCACTCAGAATGCAAAATTATCTTCTCAGCGGAACAAATTTTCCCGGGTAATGACCCTCGGCTGTTGGCGCCAACTCCTCCACCAACCTTGCCCCATTCCCCAATGGGACTAACCTGCCCCGCTCTCCAGTAGCAAACATTTACTTGCACCGCCACTGGGTGACTAGCCGGCGAGGTTTAATAATATAGACGTTTGTTGAATGACGCCACTTGAACGATTGGTTTCCTCGTAACCCTAGGTACTTGCTAATTGTGAGTGTGGGATCGGTGAGAGATCGGGGACAGCCGCCTTTTGGTGTGTATATGCTGAACCTAAGTCCAGGGATGACTGACCTTATATAGTTGTATACAATTTAAATACGTACATAAGGATGGTTTGAGGTAACACCTTTAAATCACGAGGTACCTGAAGGATGTTGATAACCTTGGATTTGTCCCGTGCTCTACTTTCCAGAACTGTTCTCGGATGTTTGATACGTTGAGTAATAATGAAAGATATCCGGGAATCAGATTTTAGTTCTTCAAAGTTTCAGAAACCAGGCCATTTTTCCTCAGACAAGAAGCTGAGGTTCAGATGAGCTGACACATCTGGAGAGTCAGCTCGTCTCCTGATTAGCTTAGAGAAAAGGGAGAGCCCACGTGACACGCTCTGGATCTTATATAAGGCAAAGTTCAGCGAGATGACCACATTGAGTGTACCTACAACTCGTGTTCGGAAAGGGTGAAAAACATTCAGGTCATTAACACTGCTAGAATGGCTGCACCATTTGCATTATTGACCCAGACCGTGACACCTCCATACTTATTGGTAGATTAAAGGAGAACAAACCTCATCTCTTGATAGCCATTCGGGTGATCTAATAGGCCACACATAAACTATGCAGGTAATTTTAAGCTTTTAATCATGCCGCTAAAGAAAGATATTCAGGCCTTAGTAGCTAAATGTTGCTGCATTTCTACAGTCTATGATGGCTGTCATGATTTACATTTCAACCAATAAGAAAAAGCCTAGCGTGCCTGACTCTGGATATAGCTCAGTCATAGAGGCGCCAGCTATAGTGTGGCATTGCAGTATAAAAGCAATCATACAGGTAAGCGATTGAATATTTTGAAACTAATTTGAGGGGAAGTTGTTGCTGCCATAGTCAGCAACAACTTTCAGTCAGATTAGTTTCAAAATATTCCAACAATATCAGTTTTACATGATAAATAATGCAATGCATTGACACTTACATGACATGACACACTATCGCTTGAGGAGACACAATGGTGGCAATCACTGTTCAACATTTACATGATATTGCAAAGCAGATAATTGGGTTACAGAAACGGGAATATGACAGGATATGAATGATCTGGAATCTATAAACCCACAATCTATCGGTGCAGTATAACATTTGAGATGAGATTAGCATTGGTTTAGATGAAATCAAGGATTTCTTTTTTCACAAGAAAGTTGATATTTACCATCCTGATAGTAGAAGGGAGACGATAGGGTAGCTTTTTCCCCACACTTTTTTCCGTTGTTATTTCCTTTGTTATTTCCTTTGTACTTTACACCATATGACCATATCGCCTCCACCTTTTTGGATATAGAGGGCGTGGCCACAAGTTCCGCTCCTCATTAAATCACGTGTGTCCTGTCATCCAATCAGGTGAGCTTAAGGGTAATTAGTGTCCTATCGCATAATGATGATTGACAGGGTCTAATGAGGGTAATTAAGTGACTTCAAAAGCTCTGATCTGTTTGAGGCCTGGCAATGCACAATGGTTAATGTAATGCCTGTAAGGATGATGACAGGCTTAATCAGGGGTCAATCATATAAAAAGAGGTTAAATAGTTGTTTGGTTAAGGCTTAGCTTTTTGATTTTGTTCAACTTTCAATGAAAATTTATGGGTCGTGAACTGACTGTTGCACTCAGTGACAATGTGTATGTTCGAGTCATGAAACACAATGATGAATTTGCAGTAGACATATTCAAAAGTTTGCCGCCATGATTCCAGCATTTGAAGAAACTGTGCTTATGGCTAGGTGTTCTGAATAGAGCAGATTAATTACCTATCTGAAGTAGAGCCTCAATTAAAAGTCAGTATCAGCACTAAATATGTGTATGAAAGGCTAACTTGGTACTTTACTCCGCCAGGTCAAACTAAGATGAAACCATCGTTCAGAAGCGTGACATTCCCTAGTGACTCATGCAGAATCTTGAAAGAGAACTTGCATGAAATTCTCGGTGCTATAATGAACTCTACACTCATGTACGCATATTATACTCAGAAAAGCAATGATTACAATCAATTTTTAACAGGGACGCATGCTGCTGTGCAGTACTGAAAATTTCTACAGCTGCTCGTCAATATATAGATAAGAAAACTCCCGATGGTTGAAGCTATGATCTCCAAAGATTCCAGAGATCAGCTAATCAAGTGTCAGATTAATGGCTGATTTGTCTTTTTCTGATAATGGACAGAGACAAATAGGCCTATGCAGTAGCGTGCCTCTACTCTCCAGCTCTAGAGTCAGCTTAAAGTTAATGGTTGATGAAGAATCTTGGTTTGAAATAGTCAGCACTCTAAGCAGCTGCTCAAAAATTATCTCAAAGTTAATATCTGATGGTCTATGCATCACTACTACAGTTGAATAGCTTAAACTAACTACAGTTTTACCAGGCGACACATTAAATCCTGAAGATGAACTATTCTCAAGACCCAGTATGACTCGATTACTGGGTTTAACACCTAAGCAGGACGACAATGCTAATGACTTCACAGTAGTCGATTCTACACGTATCCCATAGAGGACCACAGGGCATTAGATCTCACTATTCAAGAGGTGTCCACAGATGTAGAAGAAGAAATGCCTTCAGGGTTCGAAACACTGCCAGATATGCTAATCTCTAATGATCTACCAGATTATGAAGACATGTTTTTTATATCAACAGACTCCCCCGTCAATGTTGAAATTTACCTCCAGCCGAACACTGCACCATATAGGGTTGATATTTTCCATCAAGATATTGACGAACACGAATGTCTCAGTTTTGATCCTAAAAATATTCCCAAATTTACCAAAGACAATGCTATTGCTAACTTATTGAATTTAGACATCCGTAACCTAGCAGTTAGTGAATGCTATGGGTGCCAACATGACCGTCTGTCTCAAAGGGAACACCACTGCATGGGGATGGATTATTTCTTAAGGCCTATCATCAATGACGAGTTACATTACTTAAATACCGTAGAAAATGTGTCTAACAATGATCTCTTTTGTGCATTGTCTACAGGACGAAATTTATATTGGCTTGTCTATGAACTATACCACATACCAATACATAGTTAATACCAACCGCTTTAAGTAACTTCCTATTTGTTAAATTCGCAACTATAAGAGCGAAATGCAAACAGCCCAACATATACAAGCATGGTGAACGCAGCATTAAGAGATCCTCACTCACTCTCTCTCTCCCTCTCTCTCTCACTCTCTACTTCCCTCCCTCCCCCCCTCTCTCTCTCTCCCCCACTCTCCCCTTCTCTCTCTCCCGCTCTCCCCCCCTCTCTCTCTCTCTCTCTCTCCCCCACTCTATCTCTCTCTCTCTCTCTGAGTCTAAGGAATCTCTGGATCGGGAAATGTCCTTTTCAGGTGGTGGAATCTGGGTGGCACAAAGTAGGTCTCGGTCGATGATGAGTACCAAAATGAGAGCTTCACAGCTCTTCCATGGGAGAGGGGGTTTCTTGTTTGGCGGTCATAGTTGGGAGCAGGAGGCAGCACCGGGTGGTTTGGGCCATGGTCTTGGTGGGTTCATTCCCTCCTATGTATCGGGGGGTAGGTGCGAACTTTTCCATAGACATGTCTATTTGAAGAACAGAAGGTGTGGCGAAAAGTTCTCTGGAGGGCGGAACACTTTAGGCCATTAGTTTGGGCCACTTTAAGTTAGCTGTTCATCCACAAATTAGGTCTGAGTGGACGTTTTTAAAATGTTGCTCGGGCAGACCAGATAGTGGTTCTTCCATGGTGGATTTCACACATACTGCTAGTGAAGTGGGAATACTTATACCATCGACTGGAGGCGCTGTCAAACTTCTCCATGCTAGGCACAACTGTCTGATGATGCAGAGCCAGCTGCTTTTATAGTTGTCAGCTCTGCGTCTCATTATCTCTTGACGAATGATTGCTGTCTTGTTTTTACTGTGGACCAATCGGTTGTCGCCTAGGTCAGCTAGGAGATCTTAGCTGAATCCAAGTTGAGGGCAGTGATCAATGGCACGGCTATGTTGCTTCTTTTCATGTCCGAGTCTGACTATATTTTGTGCCGAATCCATGGCCGTTTTTTTGTTGGAAATCTTCTTACTGTCTGTTCTCAGAATCTGGAATTATTTGTTAAGGGACATTTGTGTTCATAGGCCATATTTCCGAGGAAGAAGTCGTGTAAAGATAATAGGTACAACCTAAAAAGTGTCCACACAGTCAATGGCACCATGCGTACATGGCCGTGTGTCGGCATATGAGAAAACCTGAGTATTATGGGGATAGATCCAGTGGCCCAGCAAATGTGCAGAAGTGGCAAATCAGGACTTCGTCGATCTTGCCTGGGTCTGTGTATCAGGGGATTACCATCCAAGTGGTAGCTGTCGCATAGACTGAGGCGGCATTCCCACTGGTTCCGGGTTGGCTACTCCTTCTATCTTACCCGACCACATTTACTAACAAAACAGTGATCAGATGTCCGTCCATTTGATAGCGAGTCATCTGCATATGCATGGAAATGATGTTATAAGAGAATTCCATATAACCGCCTATACGTGTGCCACGAGTTATGTCTTTGAGATGAGATGAGGGTGGGTACGATTCTAATATGTCATCTTGGTACTATTTAGCCTTATAACGTGCATAGAATAAATAAAATATTTCTAAAATACATAATAATAATAATAATAATAATAATAATAATAATAATAATATAGTTCTTGATGTTAAAATTGTCAGTTCAACCAACTTTACATTGCCGTGAAATTGCAATTTTCCTAGCTTTTCTGAATGGTTCTGCACACAGGACCAGACTATTAGCAAGTTGCTATGGACGACCATGACATGGCATAGTGTGCTTTCGTTTGTAGAGACAGATTGTTTCAGTTACTCAAAATGGCCTACAGATGGTTGAACACCCCGAACACGTTCTACAGATTGCTGGATACTATGCAAGTGACAGTGGGGAATTTTCATCTGCTACTTGAACGTTGTTTGTTGGTACAACATTTGATAATGCGGAAAGAAACATTTGAAGTGTAATCGACTGATTTGCGATCACAAACCTGAAGCTGAAACCAGAGAATTGTGATCTGTTTACAGAAGTGGAATTCCTTGGGCACAAAATATCCGCTAAAGACACATTTACCCAACCTGCGAAGATAATGGTGCTAGAAAATGGGAAAACACCTAAGACAGTAACAGAGACTCGCAATTTCGTAGGCCTGTACCAGTACAACATATCTTACATAAAACATTTCAGATTATCCCAGAAAACTTAGAAACTCCAAGAAAATCAAGAACCTGCACCTACTTAAATTTTATAAACTTTGTTCATTATGAGATTATCACTGAATTTACAATTATATTGGCAAAGCAAGTGAAAATCAGATATGCCAATATTCAAAAGCAGAGGTATCGTAATGAAGCTAAAGTTCTCAATTTTTCGAAGTCTATATCCTAAACTAACTGTCATAGAGATATCTAGTTTCATGCTAGATATATGTACAGATAAGTAGAAAAATCGATAAATATCCACAAAACTCAAAATTTAAATTTAAGGCACACATATAGGTAAACTGTTAATAAGTTGAAACTAATTCAACTTACATCTTCTGTTAACTGACGTATATCTCTCAACGTACGTTCCCTAGTGCCATCCAGTTTCATGTTATATATATTATTAGAAAAATCTATGTATGTCCTATAAACTCTATAAAAATCTGACGGAATTTCAATTTTCAGCACTGAAACGTACAGACAAGCCAAGGCTCGTGAACAATGGGCCATTTTAGTTTATCCCTCTATCATAATGGTGTCATAATCAACTACGTGACGTGTATGATGACGTCATAATCAAGGACGTCACGAATGACATAGATAAGCTTGTCACGAACGCTCAGTTGATGATGAACTAAGTGTTGTTGTACGACTTGTATGGCTTTACTATTTACTAAACATGCTGTTGTATATTTTGTAACTAATTTGACTGGTTCTGTTGCTGGAGATGGGTACATGACTAGGCGTCTCTATTGTTCTCCCATTGTTCTATACCAGGACAAGGCTGATCGTCTCTATTGTTCTATACCAAACTACCTCCAAATTAACAGGTCGATTAGCGTCTGGTACATGACTAGGCGTCTCTATTGTTCTTCCGTTGTTCTCTTGGAGAGGCCAATAGAGACGCATATCCTTGTACTAGATGCACAGCCAGCCCTATCACTTATCATGCCATCATCTACAATCTATATTAGAGAAGTTCCGCCATGACTAGATGGTATAGTGGGAGAGCTCCACTGGCGAATGGTTTGAGACAACATGTACGATTGTACTAAGTTATATTTTCATACTTTTTTTGGCAGCAAATCTGGCCTGTTACGCATGTACGAAGTGGATTGCTCGTTTGAATGAATATGACTGCGAGATCACTTAATGAATCACAGGCAGTCCCTTCGGGAAGGCACGTGCCAACTACATCAGAACAAGCTAAATAATAATAATAATAATAATAATAATAATAATAATAAAAATAATAATAATAATAACAAGAGAAAGGGCGGACTTACATACAGGCTGGACTGATGCAATTTTAAAACAAATTAGACACATCTTTACGTAATGTACACTCATCCTGTGAAGTATCAAACAATTCTCTCTTAACCTGTATGAGGCGCGGCAGTGACAACATTTACATGATGTACAGACGTATATGTGGAACAAAAAGCATAATACCCGCGCCATGCATAGGGGGGGGGGAGGGGGTGGGTGGGTGGGGTGGGATTAGGATGTGGTTGTTGGCGAAGGGTGGGGATGGCGTGGTGGGTGTATAACAATTAAAAAAAAATATATAGCCAGCCGCAAGCGGTCATACACCAGGGTTGGGGTGGGTGGTTAAGGTGTGGGGGGTGGAGGGGGGCGGGGGTGATGAGGGTGGGGGTGGTGGGGTGGGGTGGAGGGGGCGACGAGGTTGTAATCTACTATCATCTTGTATCTTGAATTATATCGTCACCTTCTTCAAAGGAGAATTGCATCGTGCATAATATTAATTAATTAGTGGGGGGGGGGGGGTGTGTGTGTGTGTGTGTGTGGGGGGGGGGGCAAAGTGGAAAATTAACTAGAATATCAAGTTTCAATCATTATAAATATCGTTATTTGGTAACTTATTATTGGTGCGAGCATTGCCATTATCTTAGCATCAAATATAATTTATATGCGAAAGTTTAAACTTCATCGCAGATGTAGCTATTAAACAGTAAAGAGCCTGGACCCCTATGTACATATGATTATTAGTCCATAGTTGCTAACAGAAGATCCATCCCTGGACACTATGCAAACAAATATAGCTTAGCTTTAGCTAAGCTCCACGCACATTTCGCCTGTGTTGTGATCGATAGATCAATTTAAATTAAATTGTACAGGTAAGCTGTTGAATATTTTGAAACTAATCTGACTAGGTGCTGTTGCTGCTCATAACAGCAACAACGCACAGGCAAATTAGTTTCAAAATATTCATCATCATATTTATTAATGGTAAAGACATACAATTCATACAACAACGCTTAGTCCGTCACCAATTAAGCATTTGTGACGAACCTAGCAACGTCATTCACTGCATAGTTGATCATGACGTCATCATGCACGTCACGTAGTTGGTTATGACGTCATATGATTGATGGATAAAAAGGAATCCTGCATTAATATACTTCCCATTAGAATATTATATCTTCCATATATACATATACATATACATATAATATCCCTTTTCTCAGCAGTATGATCCTACAAAATTGTCGAAAATTTGAGTTTGCCTTCGTCTGCCGCATAATGACTCTGCTGGAAGGCAAGCAAATTTCCCGGTCAAGACATCTTTCTGTGATACAGCAAACATTAGTGAGTAAAGATTATTTGGAATTGATAACATTCAAAATTTAGTCCACCGGTCGCCCAAAGTGGGCTAATTCTACTAGGCTAAAAAGCCACAGGGTCTAGTCACAGATGGAGGTAAAAGCCACGACTAACATCCACAGCTATCTAGACATTGAATCACCCAAGTGAGTGCCCAGTCTCTGCGTTATTTATTCTGTGTCGTCTTTGTCTGTTGCGCGTGCACAAGTGGCTGTGATACAGTTATAATGCTTTGATTATGGTTCTGAGTTATTGTCTGTATACTTTACTACTGTTATACTGTATGTATGCTTTAATTATGTGGTTATCTTGTCTGTATACTTTACTATTGATATCCTATTTGTAACTCACTTTCAATTGAATACAACTATGAATGATAAAAAAGTGAATCCTTATGTGACTGGGCATGCAGGAGGAAAAGGTAGTGTTAAACTTATAGCTAGCGCAGTCTACCAACGTTCTCTGAAAGACTTCAAGTCTCGTCTGCTTTTTATAGCTCGAAGCTATCCACTTATTATTGAGCAAAACCACTCTAGGGACTAGGGGAAGTCTACCATTGCGGCTGTCTATTAAGCATTAAGGCTATGGTTCCATTCATCTGGAATCCACATACACAAATCCCATGCCCAGTACATTTACCGACCCAGATTGTTTGATATAGTGTTATTCCTTTAGAGGCATTTCCATTCATCCGAAAATGCAATTCGTTTTATTATGCATGACCAGTGCCTTCAAAACATTTGTGTATGCGGATTGCAGATGGATGGAAATGTAGCCTGAAACTACGGTTCCATGTGTCTGCAATCCTTGTACGCAATCTGCATACTCAATCCGTTAACACATCAGTCATCCATTTCCCCCCGATTCCATGTATGCTCTTAAGATCCATCAATCGTATATGATTTCGGAACCATGTGGCCACCCGTTTAAGAAAATTCAGATATTTAAGTTTGATAAGTGAAATAAATAGTTCATTTTACCTTGATCTCGAAAGCTGTAAAGATGCCCACTACACTATAACAAATTCAGGAATATAGGTCTATGTTAACGTCATACACGAGCAACGCACTCCGTTTTTTCCTTTGCATACGCAAATAAGCTCTCAAAAGCATTTGAAAATGGATTGCGGATCCGCAATAGAAAACGGATAACGTATGCGGATATGTGGAATAGTTAATACAGAAATAATAGTATAGCAAACAATTTTTTAATGCGGTCCGTTTGTAGATTGCGTATGCGGATCCGCAAATGTGCACATGGAATCACGGCTTAAGGCTATGTTTTCATTCATCCACCAATTCGCATAGCAACCGTTTTTGATGCACTGGTCATCCATTTATCCTAATTGCATTTTCAGATGAATGGAAGGGACACTATGTCAAACAATCTAGGTCGATAAACGGTTTGCGTATGTGGATTGCGGATGAATGGAAACGTAGCTTACTGCGTTGCCAGATCGTAATATGGTTAGGCATCAGTAGTACGTTTGCCTTTTCAGGTAGCTACAACTATTGTCAATTTCCCCACAATCCTTTCACCCACTCCACACCCCACTGTCTCCGCAACCACCGTAATACCACCCCATCCCCCGTTCAGTCCTAGCATGATCATTCAATAACTATATATATATGTTCATCCCGTAGTAGAGCTGCTTATTGCGATGCTGGCATGAATCGAGAACAATTGTCATAGTCTACAACTGGATAAACTCTGGGGTTGATTACGCCCTTAATTTATAATGGATCATAACTCACCGCAGCCTCCTGTCTCTTGAGTAGGCCCACAAGGTACACCTCCAAATTTAGGAGACACTGTGATCGGTCGTGTTCTAGTTCCCTGGCAGCTATTTAACGGTATAGGTCTAGTCCACTCTGCCCACAGACCTAGTTCACAATCAACTACAACTAAAAATAACACACACTACTACTACTACTACTACTACTACTACTACTTCTACTACTACTACTTTTTTTTTTTTTTGAAAAACCGACGCTGACGCAGTCGGACAAACTTCATGGAGGAACTCCTTTAAAAAGGCTTGCAAACCCCCAGAAAAAAACCTGGTGAACTAGTAATCTTGATTAATATTACACCAAAACAATGATAAATAATGAGCATTAATATAATCTATAAATACATATGGCTTAAAAGTATAGATACAAAACAATAGGCTGATAAAGCTCCGATAGCAAAACAAAACTTAACAAAGGCATTACTATTCAACCCAGGTGTAGTAGTAGACCCGTGTGGCGAGTGCAACTATCCAACAAATGATAAGTGCCTCGTCAATCTATGACAAATAAGTCAATCATTGACGCCAGTGGGCTGATTCTCTAAAGATCAGCGGGCGTAGTAGCATTTGGGTAGTATAATACATATAGTCGGCAGAAAAATTTCAGAAAAATTGATGGCACTCTTGTTTACATTTTCAATTTACTTTATTGTAAGGTTTTATAAATTACCATTCAATCCATGTGTGGTAGTAGACCCGTGTGGCGAGTGCAACTATTCAACAAATGAAAAGTGACTCGTCAATCAATGACAAATAAGTCAATCATTGACGCCAGTGGGCTGAGTCTTTAAAGATCAGCGGGCGTAGTAGCATTTGGGTAGCATAACATATATAGTCAGCAGGAAAATTACAGAAAAATAGATGGAAATAGATGGCGCTCTTGTTTCCATTTTTGATTTACTTTGTTGTAAGGTTTTGTAAATTACCCAGGAACAAATAACCCTATAAAACTCTGTGCAAATTCCTAAAATTACCTGGGACAATTTTATAATTCAATGGCAACTTACTTTATCGATTGATTATTAAATTACCCCAGTCTGTTTATTTGTTAGCATGAATTATTAAACATAACAATATCAAAGTGCAGACTAAAATGAATTACATGACACAGATTAATTAAAAGACACAGATAAATCAGCTGTAGTAATTAAATGATTTAAGCTAGTGCAGGCTCATTTATTTTTACAGCTCCCAACTCTATTGAAACTATGTTTGTTTTGCACCATATGTTCTTGAATACTTTTTCTTTACCATGCTGCTTTAATCTAAAATATTCGCAAGGAATATGATTCAGCAGCAATGAACGAAATATTGCCTTTATTGCTCTATTGTGATTGCCCATAGATGGCTTTTTCGTCTGTGCACACCGATGTTTCCAAATGGCCCAAACACCTATGGTTAGTATTGTTATTAAAATAGTCCTTTCAGACTTTATGATATTTAAACCGCTTGATCCAAATTCTCTAAATAATACTACATGCGTGTCTAGAACAATGGGCTTCGCTCCAAATTTTGCCAAGATTTGGCTGATATAGTCCCAAAATTGTGACGATATTGGACATTCCGCAAATAAATGCGCGATTGTTTCCTCGTCTGTTTGACATAAGTAACACCTATCAGAAGTCGTAATATTGCACTTGTATGTCAAGTGTCCCACCCATAGCCGTCGATGTAGTAATCGCCACAATAAATCACGAGCCATATTTGGTATGTATGGAGAATGTAAGATTTTCCATACATTTTTCCAACTGGATGGTTTATAGCTTGAGTCATCCCATCTCCTAATTGCTATAGGAGGTGTTACTTGTTTTCGTCTCATAATATGGTACCATTCCTTGGATCTCATCTTGTATTTTAACATCTCATCATCAAGAACTAATGCGGGTTGTGGAGTCAAACTATTATTATTTACATTTGGCAGATGAAACCATTCAATTGGTACAGCATGTTTTATTTTATTTAGCAACCGCTGGACATCTATATGCCTCATATGTGTTTTTCTAGCTACGTCTTGCATTGAAATCCATCTACGTGTTTGAGGGTGTATCATATCCGATAAATGATGAATGCCATATTTTGCAAAGGACGGTAGATAAAGTACTGCATTGTTATAACATATATTATTATTGCCCCACAATTGCTGTTCTAGTACTTCCTTCCAGCACGTAGGTGGAGGCATGTATCTGTCAAATATTTCTAACTCCTTAACTTGATCTTTAAACACATCTGGTATCATTTGGCTATTCGGAGGTGGCTTCTTTGAGGTAAAAACATGCTCCGCCAGAAATGGTTCTACAATTCTCTCCATGAGAGCTCGTGAAACACATGCCCACGTCTCATCTGATATAATAAGATCATCCAAAAATTTTAACCTTAAAGAAACACATTTCACTTTAATATCAATTAAATCAAGTCCTCCTTCTAACTTAGCATTATTGAGAACACGATGGGAAACTAAATGATTCTTTTCTTCCCATATGAATGACAATATCAACTCATTAACCTCCTTTTCTACATGTTTTGGCATGTGTACAACATATGCTGTATACCATAGCCCAGATAATGCCAAGTTGTTGACAACAAACACTCTACCAAAGATTGAAAGACGACGACGCTTCCAATTTGCTAATATTCTCTTAAGCTTAGATACTCGTTCATTCCAATTTTGTATTGTATTCGGTTTCCTGCCAAAATAGATGCCTAAAATCTTAATGGTATCATTAGACCAATTGATTTCAAGTGGCTGGTCATCCCGCTCTTTCCATGGCCCCAGAAATAATCCTTTGGATTTTCCTTTATTGATTTTCAAAGCAGATGCATTTTGGAACTTTTCTAGTACGTGGTTTAAAATTGCAAAATCATTGTTTGAACTGGTAAACACAGTTGTGTCATCAGCATATTGTGACAGCTTAAGTGGTCTTTCTATGCCACGAATACATATGCCTTGAAAGTTATTATTTTGCCTCAATGCTATGCCAAGTGATTCCATCACAATAACAAATAATAATGGCGATAGGGAACACCCCTGTCTAACCCCACGTTCTAAGACAATTTCTCTGGATAATTGATTGTTCACTAAATAGCTACTCTTGATATCCGTATATAAAATCTTTACCCATTTAATAAAGTTTGAGCCTAACCCAAACGATTGCAAAGAATTAAAAAGAAAATCCCATTCCACACAGTCAAATGCCTTTTCATTGTCCAACGCAATCACAGCTGAAGGGATGCTATCCTTCTCAACCAATTGTATAAGGTCTCTTATTACCATGGTATTGGTTAGAATTGTCCTCCTGGGTACAGCACATGTCTGCTCTGTTCCAATGATTTCTCCTAAAACACTAGCTAGTTTCAATGTTAGTGCTCTGGATATTATTTTGTAGTCTACACATAGTAGAGAAATTGGTCTGTAGTTCTGAATTAGACGTCTGTCATTTCCTTTATATATTAGCCTTACGTATGCCCTAGCCATAGTTGGTGGTAAATGGCTTTTCTCAAAAATTTCAGTGCCTAATTCTTCCATTATTGGACCTACAAGGTGCCAAAACGTTTGGTAAAATTCAACTGGAAGGCCATCACACCCCGGTGATTTTTCTAGTTTCATACCTTTAAGGGATTTAGTTAAATCTTCTAGTGTTAAGGGGTGATCACAAAATTCACTGCCTGTGTCTGACACCTTTTTGTCTATATTTGCTAACAAATCCAATTTTGCATCTTCATCAATTCCCTCTGACTTGTACAATGACTCATAGTAATTGCATACAATAGTACTCATTTCATTGTTGGTAAAGACGGTTGAACCATCCGGCATGTTTAATGAGCACATCACCTTATCTATTGCCCGTGCTTTTTCTAATGCGCAAAAATATCGGGTTGGCTTTTCCCCTTCTGCGTGCATCTGGGCTCTTGCTCTAATTTTTGCACCCTCAAACTCATATTGTTCTATATCCCTTATTTTACTTTTAATTTTAACCAGTAATTCATAATAATTCTCTTCACCATTATTTACTTTAGCATTAATTTTCATCAGTGATCGATGAAGTGTTTTCTTGCGTTTGCGTATTTCCTGTGCTTTTCTAATAGCATACTTTCGGGAAACATACTTTAAATCCAGTTTAACATCCTCCCACCATTGCAATGTGCTCTTATATGATGCTTTCCTATTAATCCAATGTTGCCAACAACTCTCTATATTATTCTTATAAAATTCTTCTCCCAACAGTGTTGTGTTTAATTTCCAAAACCCGACCCCTTTTGTTACCCAGTCAGCATTGGCAAAGGTTACACAAACCATGTTATGATCGTAGAATGCAACTGGCTTAATATTAACATCTCTCCAGTACCCTGTTAACAAACTATTCACATAAATTCTGTCGATCCTTGAACCAACTTTACCATCTACCGAAAAACATGTAAGATCTTTACCATGAGGTTTTGATATTCTATAGGTGTCCACTAAATTTTCATTATCACATATTTCTTTTAAGAGTCTATGTGATGTATCAGTATAAGTTGAAGTTGCATTCCTGTCATTTTCTTTGTCTAAGACACAATTAAAGTCACCACCCATTACTAAGTTTTCAGTGATGTTATCTAGTGCTGTTTTAGACATCTCCTTAAAAAAATTACGACGTAGTTGATGAGATGTAGGTGCATATATACACAGCAACGTGATACGTGTTTGTTGTATATCTAGCGTGACTCTCACCCAGCGACCATTTGCACCTGATACTGAAGAGATAATATTTACGTAGGCTGAACAACGGGGGAGTATAACAATTGCTACGCCTGCACTATTATCTTGAGATAACGAATAAAATATTCTGGATCCAGAAATCTTTTCTAAATTATCGTATAATTCTGACTTCTGAATTTTTGTTTCCTGTATCAAAGCAATGTCAATCTGCTCATTTTTCAGAGTCTCTAGTAAGTGACGTTGCTTTATGTCACTATTTAAGCCTCTACAATTGAGTTTGCAAATTAGCATAAAAGGTAATAAAATGCTGTGTAAAACCGCCATTATTAAGCTAACTAGATTTTGGTTTTTTCGACCCTCTCTTAGACCATTTACCTATTTTACTCACAAACGCTGCATTACTTAGCTCAACTTTTTCCAAATGCTTATATTTTAATATATCTGAATCATGACGCAGATGCCTATATTTAACACCATTTGCCGTCACATATGGAACTAACACCTCTCCTGCCTCTGACCTGTACATGACCATTTCATCAGGTGATTTAGAACTCTGTGTTTGAATGGATATATCAGATTCAGCGACTGACATATTATCGTCTTCTATATCACTTTCCTCTATTTCTGATTCAGAACTCTCTCCATCTTTCTGTCGCTTTGTTCCACTCAATCGATCCGAGACACCAATTACTTTCTCTATATTATTTAAATCGTCTAGATTGAGTGTACTCAGTGGAAAATCAAAGTTAGTTTCAGTATCTTGCGACCTGAATTTTACTTGTCCTAAATTAAAACTCTCTTCCAGAGGGTATTGATCATCATCTTCAACTTGTGTGGAATTAGCCTCTCTGTCATCAAACTTGGATTGACTTGTTACTGCAGTAAGACTTAGCCCCTCATCTAGAACCTCTATTTCATCGCCTGCAACTACAGCGATTGGATTCTTAGTTTTTCCCCCATGCTTCTCATTAACATGGACTTCAGCTACAATCTCAGCAACTACTGGTTCGATGACATTTTCCGTAGCAATGTGCTTCCCATTAGTATGGATTTCAGCTACAATCTCAGCAGCTACCGGTTCTATGACATTCTCTTTAGAGACAACTTGCTCTGCACTTTTATCAGCACCCTTTTTGACATATTTGTTCTGCGGGCATCGCCACTTAAAATGATCAGATGATCCACAAACTAGACATTTGTTTTTGTTAGGGCAATCTGTTGCAAGATGTTCTGTGCTTAAGCAGATTCTACACTCCTTGATTTGCCCCCTGTACCATAATGGCAAGATAAATCGACCATCTGTGGTGACCTTGCTTGGGAGAGGTTTTTCTACCTTTTCAAACCAAATTCTTCTGACGCCAGTTTCTAAGGTTCGATCAAATGGATAGGTCTCGTGTTCTACTTTGTCAACTTTGCCATACTTGATCAATTCAGTGATAACCCGTTCATCTGGGATCTCTAATGGAACCTTCATCTTGACTAATAGACGATCAGAATCTATTTCCTCCACATTACACACCTCACCCTTCACGACAAGGACATCGTCGAGCAACTTTTCCTTCACACTTTCATTAACTACGGTGACATTCCATACAGATTTGGAAACATTAACGAGACCTTGAAGGACCCGTGGCCCTGCCCCAACTACATCCTTCAACCCATGATACACCTCAATTGCCGAAACACCCCAAGCCTTTGTCGTGATTTTAAGACTCAGGGTACGCTTATATGAGGTTGCCATGGTGTTTTATAAAAAGAGGTACCCCATACTACTACAATATATAATACAAATATATAACACCAAGACGTCGGGGAAAGAGCTAAACACTAAATAAATAGTGTCCCCTTTTGAAACCCTGACGTCTGCCAACAAATATACGAATAGAGAGTACAGTCGTATATTTGTTAGTTTGAACCACTTTCTAAGTGGTTCACTAACACCTATCCGATTAAAGTATGCTAACAAATATATGATTAAATAGTCAAGTCATATATTTGTTAGTCTGTTCGAGTTGACCGGGGACAGCCAACTGACTATAAGGATTTATATAGTTAAAGAACTAGGCTTGTGCTTACAAATGACAAAGGAATTAAATCCACTCACTCAAGCGATCTTGCCAAATATAATGCGCTAGCCTACGAACTATAGAAATAGCAGACTGGCGCAGCGAGAAATGTATTGCATTGACCACAGTAAGAGGAGCCCTACTAAATGGCGGAAACCGCCAGCTAAGAGGAATGCCTTTAGAAAATGGAGACACAAAATGCGCTCCAACCAAGACAAGAATTTACAAATTAAACATAAAGTTTGAAAGGAAACACTAATACGAAATATATGTATAAAATTTATCTACAAAATCGCGCTAGAAACTAGCACATTCGGGCAGCAATTGCAGAGCTAAATAAACGCGTGCGTTCACTTCGACTACTACTACTACTACTACTACTACTACTACTACTACTACTACTACTACTACTACTACTACTACTACTACTACTACTACTACTACTACTACTACTACTACTACTACTACTACTACTACTACTACTACTACTACTACTACTACTACTACTACTACTACTGATACAACTACTACTACTACTGCTGCTGCTGCTTCTGCTGCTGCTGCTGCTACTACTACTACTACTACTACTACTACTACTACTACTACTACTACTACTACTACTACTACTACTACTACTACTACTACTACTACTTCTACTACAACTACTACTACTATTACTACTACTACTACTACTACTACTACTACTACTACTACTACTACTACTACTACTACTACTACTACTACTACTACTACTACTACTACTACTACTACTACTACTACTACTACTACTACTACTACTACTACTACTACTACTACTACTACTACTACTACTACTTCCTACCTACCTAGCTACCTACTATTACTACTACTACTACTACTACTACTACTACTACTACTACTACTACTACTACTACTACTACTACTACTACTACTACTACTGTAGCTACGGCGCCTCGTTGTCCTATTTCGACCTCTTCCTGGTTAGCTAGGCTCGAGGAATGTGGTGGGAGATTTCAGGCAACCGGGTATACAAAGACCGACCTCTAGGGTCAGTGGAATGATCGCGTTCTAGTGGGGCCTTGCGAACACCCCCGCCAATGCGAAACACCACAGTCTCATCCCAACTATTCATATTACCAGTATGGCGTGGTATCTTGGGGCTTTTACTTACTTATCTATTAGTAGTTGTATATAAATGTACCCCTGGTTAACAGGGATGGCACAGCGAGTCGAAGCTAGCTTCTTGAGGAGATTAATATTTAGGGACTAGCCGCTGCTATTTTGCGGCATACTCTTTAATGGTGTGTGATGATACTGCCCTGCCTATTCAGTTTCTTTCCAGAGATACCTAACCTATCCATATATATATATAAGAGAGGTATCCGAGTGAGGAATAAACCCTATCGTGGCCTACCTAGTTTAATATAAACTAGTGCCACATGCGGGCCAAAAAATTGATTTTGCGAGAGGCCTCTGTCACAGGAAAATACCTACTACGCCGTAGCGTAGGAGGAGATCGGTTTAATACCATTCGCCAATTCAGAAATAATGCAAAGGTGCTGAATTATAAATGTGTTATATAGGCTTTTATTGTGATGTACGCTGGTTTACGTTGAGGTGGACGCACAGATTTCAACAGAAATCCGTACAGTCACCTTCCTAACATTATCTCTGAGTTAGTCGGTGCCACGTTATGTTGGATGGCCATCTTAAGGAACTAAACTAACCCTTAGGTATTAAGTCCAAACACAGAAGGATTTATGCCGCCAATGGACTATTCCTACCTATCTCGGGATGTACCTATTGGGCGGGCTCCTCAAGCTGACAGTCTGTACTTGATGCCTGGGCGATGAGTCGTGGAGCCGATGAGCGACTCTTGACTACGTGTCAGCACAACCACAAATAACAAGACAAAGACAGGACAACACAACAGCGTTGAATGAGCACTGTATCTAGTCACAGCAGGGCCGAAGAAGCAGATAGCATACTATGTTGACCATCATTGAAGGCGTGGAGGACACACGTGACCGTTCTAGTCGCCATAGTGTTAGTCTGCGAATGCGTCCTTTGCCACTATCTAAAGTGCCGAGAACGAGCCATATGCGACTCGGTCCCCAGGAGATAATGTTTAACTGCGTTAGTGTTATGTAAATTCCAATAGGTTCACTTCTAGGCCGTTCCTACTATAGCTAGATTGTTAAGCGGTGAATCCTACTTGGGCTTAAAGCGTATCCTGTGAGCAACCAGTGAAGGTACGGTGGAAGTGTGTGAGACGTCACCGTTTCGATTACAGCCATCAAGAAACCTCTACGATCTCAGGGGTCGGCATTAACCAAACAAGTGCAGGGAGTTACCAGGCAAGTATTGACCAGGTGGCTGGAGAGGTGTAGGGAAGTACAACTGCTCGAAAGTGCTTTAGTAAGCCATTTAAGACTGCAGGACAGGTATAGAAATGTAGATTGGTGCGAAACCGTGAGGAGCCTTTACAATAAACAGTCTACTTTCGCTTGAGCAGTCGTCCTTAACTACTATTATTTCCTAGCCTGAATATCTGATCTTATGTTATTGTTAGGCTAGGTGCGCCATGTCCCGTGTCTATTGGTGCTGCCACGAGAAATGTTACTTAGCGAAAAGGTGTAGCCGTTTAGAAAATGGTATGATGCCTTATTGAAAGTCTGCAGTATTATAAAGTGAATGCAAAGTTTTCTTATGACCCTAACATAACTTAGAATGAAAAGAACAGTTTAAGAACAGCACTCACCCTAGTACAATTTATAGAGGAACCAAAAAGGTCTGACTAAGAGCCTACTTGTAATCAGCGCAAAAATAGGTATACTAGTTATTCATCAGCGCTTAAACAGCTATGGGGTAAAAGTTGTAGAAGATGGCGTCGTCGTAGTGATGGTGTGCCATTAAACGATCACAAAAAATTTATGTTAGAAGTCAGATATCACATTGATAAAACAGCTGAAGGTGATGTAGGTTCCTGCACCGTAAAAAATGCAGAATAGTTAGATGATGAAAGAGGTGCAGGAAGAGAACACGCTTGATACAATGAAGGCATGTGACTAAAGTTTATTAATGCAACGGCACAAGATAATCTTTCACACAAGCTCAGGGGAGGCGACGAAAGCAATGCCCAACATTGAAAACGGCTTAAGTTCAAATGACCTAAGCACTTATAGTCTTTAGCACTAGGCGTATGCTGCAAACAACTTTATGGCGTGGCTCAGACAGGTGTGCGGAAATATCAAACGAGCAAGGTCGTGCACAGTCATTTTTAGATGGTGTCGATCAGAACTAGTGCCTTTCAAAAGGTGGTGTAGGTTTTGATTTTATTGAGTTCGAGGTGGCTTACAACCTTTAAACTTTTAGTTTTATTAGAAAAATTTGTTGGCACGTTTTACGAGCCCGGCATCTGATCATGGTCTCAAATTCGGTCAACAACTGTGCAGATGTAGATTGCCAAAAATGACTGTTCAACACAGTATTTTTGAGGGCCTTATGGTAAAGACAACCGTATTGGCCCACCTCCCCTTCCGACTGAGGACTCGTAGGTGATAGGGGTCCTTTTATACTTTATGATGACAAATCAGAAGTCACCCGAGGCCATTTCTCAACCAATCAAATCGCAGCACTATCAGGCTAAAAACACATGTTCGTGACGTCATACGACCTTCACCCTGACTGGATGCTGTTAGCGTATGCATTAATTTTAAGTAGATTTTAATTCAATCATAGCTCAGGCATTCCTGGTCCGATTTCAATTTAATTTTGTAAACGGATTCATGTTTCTGAACGAATACTGGTCAGGATGAGTGAAATAGGTTTCGTATTAACATTTTGAGAATACGGGTGATTATACACAGAATAAGGTGCCTTACCCGGTGCTGTCTATTGTACCATAAGCAGGCTCGAATGACGCGCATGCGTGATGCACATTCTTACGGACTTAATCATTTTCGTGACTCTACTGCTATAGGCCTATGCACATCAGTCCATAGGACCGTGCGGGGTGAGCCTAGGCCATTTCGTACCCGGTGCTAAGCAATCCATGCTACATGCCCCTTCCTAGCTTGACACCATGGGCTGAGTGATACTGACTAGCAGATTTTCTGCACATAAACTGAGTGCTAGGTGAGAACTATAGACTTCTCAGGTTGGCCGAGAAGTAGAGAGATGCGTGAGGCACGTAATCATATGAGATAGACATATAGGCGTGCAAAGAGATAGGATTGGGGAGGCAGTCCTGTGAATTTTTGGCCCAGATTTCTTAGACCGGGTGCTTTTTGTTTTTTATTTGTGAGTATTTAATAAAAATATATAAAAATATACTTTGATTCATGGCTTACAACGGCTAGGATACCTTCTTTCAGTGGCGGGAATAATTATTCTTCCCACGCTGAAAGCGTCCAGCCTCCTGAACACTTTCCAGTTAAAACAGTTTAGGATATACAATAGCACATATTTAAGTGTGGCTCCATATGGAGCGCAACGCATGACTTACATCCTCCTCACATAGGATATATAGTTATATATATATATATATATATATATATATATATATATATATATATATATATATATATATATATATATATATATATATATATATATATATATATATATATATATATATCTGCTCCTGGAACATCTGTTGGTACATCACCAGAGGAAGAGCATAAACATAAGGGTCATGCGATGCTGATGGCGTATGGGTTCTTTGACGTTTACCGCTAAATATTTTTGTAGGTGTTGTTCTTTTCCAGACAGTTGGATCACTCGTCACATTGACTGATGGCGCCGACGTTGCTGTTGGGGCTGTCACGACTACTTCCCATACAAGTCCAATAGGTGTGGTGGAATCTTCTGATGCTGACATTACGATTTCTATATCTCCGGATTCTCCTGAAGTTAGTACCAGATCCAATGAGCTGATTAGCACCCGAGGCGCCAAGTCCTCTACATGTGTTCCGGTCATTGAAAATGGTATGGCACAGAGTTCGTTTTGTTTTACATTTGGTGCCCTCGCCAACGATAGAGATGGCCGGACGCTGCCGAATCCTCGGTCCGAGGGTGGCTCATGCTAACTTTTTCAATGTATTCCAATTGAACTGTGGTTACATAATGACCGGTGATAGATTTATGTGTCACGCTGAACCGCATTGCAGTGAAGAGTGTTGTCACAAGTAGGACAAAATGTATGTATGAGATCATGGTCCCTATCTATATGAAGGCACAACTCACCATAGCTTTTAAATCTCCTGGAACACAATAGTCCACCACCTGGTAATGGTCACACACAGATAAAACCAGCGGATGATGGTTGTGTAGAAGTGTCCTCATCAGAGGTTGCGGACATGGCTAATTCAGCAGCCATTTCCTTCATCTGATGCTCGTTTAGAGACTTTTATTTTAGTCGGCAAGGCGCCACTTATTGTTCACTTATAACCTGTCCTTCTCTTTATTTTAAAGTTACAGCTTTCCTATTATTACTGATTTTACTGAATTTAGTTTTCAAGCACGAAAGAGGCCCATGTTGCCGTTGTGATCTTCCCTGGCGCTGAGTTTAGTGGGAAGATGAAGTTTCGAGCAAGAATCCTGCGTATATACTCTCCGTGACGTCACAGGGCAGAGGGATACATTTTTAACGGCACACTGCGTGATTCTCCCTGCATACATCAACCATTCTTAGGTCGAGAGTACATATTGCTAAAAACTCTCCACACCCTCTTGGCGTCGTGTAAGAAGGTGAATCAAGATAATATAAGATTGAATATAGAGAGACTTCATCGCCCACTGCCCGGGATGACCAAAATATCTGGGCGTGATTCGGTTTTCAGGCTACGACGTTGTAGAAATGCTTAATTAATTTTAAGACAGATCATCCAAATGGGTGGGAGGAACGCGATGACATAAACACCCCCGCTGGGTGTATCGCATCATCTTGTCCCAGTTTCCCCAAATGGTGAACGTGGTAAGCAGGCTAGTCTGCTGGCACTTAGTCTATAGCGTGGTGAGAAAGTCTATTGGAATTTAAAGTCGGTTGTTTCTACGTGCTGCTTGTTAGCACGGGGTTGGTTGGAAAATAGGTATTTTAATTTCAAGATGGTTTGTGGATATTTTCAGACTGAATAGATAAAACGGTATGTTACATCATTAAATGGAGCGAGCACGTGGTTTCTCTGTTTTCTACGTGCTCTGGTTAAATACGCGTGTCAACAAGTTGGAAACCTGCTGATGGACGCAGGTGTATAATAGTTATTCCATAATAAAGTGCATATGGATCAGGTATTCGGGATATGTGTAAGAGAACCTTTAGAAATCCTCACATGGAAAGACTGTTTAGATTTTGGAGCCGCTTGTATCCAACCCGCGCATTAGTGATTTGTAGCACGGTTTACTTAGAATAACCGAAATCATAGCAGTCATGGTATGTACTGGGTGTTATACTTCAGCTTTGGCATAATCATATTTTGATGGTCAAGGTTTGTACGCCATCTGTTTATTAAAATATAAGCAGCTTTGACCACGATTGGCTGGATTCCAAGTAATTGTCTCCCGTAGGATGATTTGGCCATACCTCTCCTATATGGGAAGTTTTTATCAGCACAGTACAGCTCCTAAATACGTTCACAGTAATACAATACTACACTAGGGCCTCTGTCCGACGATTCAATGAGATGATCAATTACTACATATCATTATTTTGTTGGGTGCTGGTGGGTGTATTTCGTTTGCGTGGCTTATCTTTTTACTGTTAGAACAGGCACTGTGTTGCGTGTGAATGTAAAACGGGGTAATGATACCATTATGCGTTTGAGTTGATAATACGTCGAGCAATGCATGCTTTCCATGTGTTACATACAACATGAGTCGTAAGGCAGGACATAGTTAGATTACAGCGAGAGGCCGTCATAGTTTATTTACAGCGTTCGAATCCTTTCATAATCGAGCTTCGCGTTCGGTGGAAAAATCCTACTAACCACTGACTGAATCGGCGGGACTCTTGCTCTCTTAACGATATCACCTGAATTACGTATATAGGTTGTTATTATTTTTAATTAATATATTAAAGTGGTTTCCAGTTGTTGCCTTGTGCGAAGATGTCCTCTGACAGGTGAAGTTGTGATTCTCACGCGCATAGGATAGGTTAGCTAGTGAAGCCTTGATGGCAAGTGGTGTTGTAGTAAACATGACGTTATGTATATAGGTGTTGCATTGATCATTTATGGGGGTGGTTAGCATGGTACCTTTAGGAACTGGGAAAGGATAGTTTGGGGCCGTTAAAAATGGAATGGCACGGATAGTTGAATCTTCAGTCACAAAAAGGCCAACACATAATTACGCTCTATCTATAAGCAGAAAATAATCGATTCATCTACTTAGTAATCAGAGTACCCCATCGGCTACCACCAGCGATGGAGAAGCTGCTGACGTACCAGGGACTGATACACACGAGGGATTAAGTTCTATCATACCAATGGAATGGTAGCCACTAATGACAAGTGGAATGTGGGGGATGGAGGGTGTGGAATGTCCAAGCTGGTGGTGACTGGTGGGGGGGGGCGTGCACCATTGGACTATCGGGTGACGACCGTGTGAAAAGGGTGTGATTGTCTGGGTGGTTTGAGGATTCGGGGCAGTGGGTAGTGATGATGGATTGAACCCGAAGGAGGCCAAGCTCGGGTTTTCACCTGTTCATCATAACAGGTCGAGAGTTTATCAGACCCTTTCACGTCTACACTAGCGATTACATATACCGCCGCTGGTGAAGCAGAGGTACTAGGGCTGGCTTCTGCTTCGATTTGAGGTAGCTTGGTAATCGGGGTAATAGTGAGAAGTGTGTTGGAATGGAAAGAAGAAGGCAGAACAACTTTCCACTCTTCTCCTTAGACAAAATGAAAAGGACTTCAGACACGGCTTACCGGACCTAGTAGACCTAAGCTGAGGAGGGAGAGGGCGAGCATGAATCGCGTCATCATCCTAATCATCAACCAGATGTTGGTCCAACTCGGTACTTGGTAGAAGAGGGGCCGGACTTGTACCGTCATGTTGGGGGTTGATGTCAGGAATACTTGTCTCCGAGGAGACAATGGCCTGGGTGCCTGTGTCTAGCTAGGCCAGAGCTCAGGTTATGGGTTGGTACCAACACATGGCTTTAGCTGATCGAAGTGGATGACTGAGGTCAGGCCATCCGGGGCATGGATCAGATATGTCATGTCCAACTTCTTATCTACTACCACATAGGGACCGTTCCGCTGGTAACTCAGTTTACTAAGTACATTTTCAGAACGTCTGGTATCGTGAACCCAAACCATCGTTCAGGCTTCATAGGGGTTACCATGTACTCGATGGCCATACCACGTCTTCTGTCGCCGATGTACAGAGGGAAGGGTATCTCATGGGCCTGGTCTATCCTTTGGAACATCAGTTCTACGTAGAGAGACCATGAGCTTATTTCACCCGGGATTCTAGGCATGGCTAGGTCCAGGGGTAAGGATAACTTGTGGCCTAGTATGAGTTTCACAGGTGTGAAACCCGTGGTGGTGTGGACAAGAGTGCAGTACGCCAAGAATACGTATGGGAGACCAAGTTCCCAATCCCGACAATCAAGGTTAGTCAACATGATCGCCAGGATTCTATTGGCGCTCTCTGCCATCCCATCGCCATGCGGATGATAGGTCGTTGTACACGTTTTGATAATATTAAACAATTTGCAGAGCTTGGCGAGCAAGCGGCTCTCAAAATGAGTGTAGCTCATAAGACATACCAAAATGGCAGAAGACTTTGCTGGCCAAGACATCTGCTACAGTAGCAAGCCTCTTGGTCTGGCAAAGTGAATGTCTCCACCCACTTCGTAATGTGGTCCTGTAGTACGAGGATATATTTATTGTCCTCATCAATCATATTTAAGGGCCCGAGCACATCGATAGCCAGTCGCTCCCACGGCATGCCTAATATTCTGGTTTGTAGTGGCGCCGACTTTTGTTGGCCAAGAGTTCGACGTTGGCAGGGTACGCATTTGTGTACCCATGCCTTCATGTTATCACGTATATTAATCCAATGGAAGCGGGTCTTGATTCGTTCAGTCATGAATTCAATGGCTAGATGTCCTGCATTGTCATGTAATTGTTAGAGTATCAGAAATTCAAAGTGTTTGTGCACAATTAGGTGGTTATTAATATAAAGAATGCCATTGTGCACATGGCATTCAGTATTTCGTTGATAATAATATTTGGCATATTTGGCCGATGGTGATAATGGACTAACGGATTCCTGTGTGACCCCCTCCTGGATCCACGCTTATATGTGTCATGTGTGTACATCGGTGTCTTGTTTCTGACCAATTTTCAGCTGCCATCCAGTCCTCACACTGGTGTTCTGGAAATGTGTGGTTGGCTGTGTTTCGTGTGTGATGGTGGTGGCCATTTCTATGTCTTCCTTTAGTCCAATTCGATTGAGCGCATCAGTCAATTTGCCATGCCGATGCACGACTATGAACTTATAGGCCTCCAGGGATTTCTGCCACTTCACTATCTGGCCTTCGGGATTCTTTAGGTTCCTGAGCCAGGGTAGGGAGGTGCGGTCTGTACATAAAGTAAACAGTCGCCCATACAGAAAGTGTTTATAGTACTTGGCAAAGTACACTGCAGCTAGTAATTGACGCTTTGTGGTGGCGTACGCCTTTTCAGCTTTATTACCACCTGAACCATAGCCTAATACCTGCTCAGTTCCATTTTCTGTGACCTGTGATAGACCTGCACCTATGGCAAACGAAGAAGCCTCAATGTTGAGAATGAAATCTAGATTAGGATTGTGTGGGCGACAATTGGTGAGGAAACGAGTTATGCTTTCAGCACCTTGAAAGCTACCTCGCATTCACTTGTCATTCGAAGGGTCGGTCCTTTTCAGTGATTTGAAATAATGGTGCCGCGATCTCGATAAAATAGCGGCTGTATCTATGATAATACTGACAGAGACTGAGGAAGCTGTGGGAATCAGTGGGTGTTTTGTTCGAGTATATTGAGCATCAAATGGGTGGGGGGTGGTGGGGGGTGGTGGTGACTTGTGTGTGTGTGCGTGCGTGCGTGCGTGCATGAATAATACATCTCAAATGAAAAATATATGTCATATGCTATCTAAATTAGTCCAGAGTAACTCTTCATCCACGGTCCCACATATCGCATAAATAACCCACATAAATAAGAAGCGATAGGAAATGGCTGGATGAAGGGAGAGATGAGATGGGGAGAGGGCAGGCCCATATTATGGGGGAGTTTACCTCCGCCCACCCCACCCCCACACACGCACGCAGGCTTAGAGTTACACTACATGGGCGGATTCGGGAATTTTTTTAGGGCAGTGGTGCATGAAAAAGGGACCTCTCAAACACCCAGGCCAGCAGTAGCCAAATCATATGATTAGGGTGTCTGGGGGCCTACCTGGGAAATTTTGAAATCTAGGTGCTGTCAGATGGGTTGCATTTCCAAATATAAATATGGACTTAGTTGGCTGTAAAATTATTAAATTTTTATCCATTTAATTATAATTTGAAATTTGGGCGGGTGAGGGGTGGGTGGGGGGGGTGTGTGTGTGTGTGTGTGTGCTTTTCTCTTTGGTACACCAGATCACGACATGGTCATGGCTATACGAAGAATGGGCTTAGTTATTCATAGCATTCACAATCTGAGAAAAATTAATTTGCAACAGCCACCGACTATTTTTTTTAGCTAACTGGGCTCAAGGTGGTTGCTGTCTTATGCTGGAAGCTATTGCTGCATAACTGCCTAGTGCAGTGGTAGTTTCACGCTATTGTTTCTCTGGGCGCTACATGTATGGCCTCCAATATAAGGCAGCAACAACTTTCAGTCCAATTAGTATAAAAAATATGAGTAACAGATATCAGTCCATGTAGTCACAAAATGTATTTGTGATATGAATGAGATAGATCCTGGCTGACATATAATGATAAGTGCTCTGAATATGCTGTAGCTAAT
>CM067367.1:4410622-4459500 GCA_034401795.1 Chaetoderma sp. LZ-2023a
AGAGACAGAGAGAGTGAGAGAGAGAGAGAGAGAGAGAGAGAGAGAGAGAGAGAGAGAGAGAGAGAGAGAGAGAGAGACAGGGAGGGGGGGGGGGCAAATGCAGTTCTCATTGACCCAAGCTTGGTTTTACTGTTTTCAGCAGCTTGATATGAATTTTAATGTTGATATTAAATACAACGGTATTTCGATCATTTATTCAAGATTGGACATTCATATTGGCATACGGTACTCCAAACAATATATATTTGACATCAATATTCATTTGAATCACCATCGTACCATCACATTCTAGATTATCGGTGGCCAATGCGTAGCCATCCGTACATTCACACATCGCATAGGGTCTGACCAGAATGGCCAATATCGGCACTCTCCTCTTCACCTCTCTAATACGACCATTACGGGCTGTATGCATTTCGCGTGTTTCATAAGATCGCCTACCGCACATGTGCGATAATCTAGCACGCTGTACTGTAGGTATGAAGCTGGCATCTCTTGTGTATTTTTTCACATGTTTTAAATTGTCAAGACGGGTACCGTTTGCTCCATCTTTGGGCCAATCGTACCATAACTTCCCTCAAGAATCCAAATCTGCCTTCCAAATTAAAAATCAGACGAGTGATGGGGGATATACTGTATGCTATAAAATAGGCATATGTACTCCAGACTTGCACTAGGTAGATCCCGTAGTACCTATGACTTCATAACATGTGACTGCATTGTTTTGCTGGTTTGTTACACGCAAGTGTGGATTGGCTGAGGCGGAGTACTAGAGCTTTTTCAGTGGACAACCAAAGTATAAAAGGACCTTTATTGGCTTATAAAACTCAGTCGAGATAGAGTGGTTATTCAATTCGGACGTGCATTTGAAGTTCAAAGCTCTTTGCCGAGCAGCCACAGCGCATCTATGCTGGCACCATTACTTCAACTCCTAGTGCCAATTTGAAGACACTCGAAAACCACAGCCCAGAAAATAATTGCTGTGACCCTAACTTGGGCTAAATACTAACTGAAATTAATCAGCCTGAGCAAAACTCAGCTCACCAGAGTCATGCAAAAATTCTACCTATTTTCGGTATACTCGTACACAAACTCTTCTTGTTTACAGACTCATTAGCCATCTAATAGCTACGCGTTCTATCTATACCATAGCTTATCTGTACCACAACTGAAAAGCGGTCTAACAACCTACATCCTAGTAGAGCGGAAAACTGTGCTAACTTACATCCGCCACCATATTTTGCAGAAAAACTGTGTCAACTCGTTTCCAGTAAAGCCGAAATCACTGTATCAATCAAACGAAGCTATAACTGATCCGATTCGTCTCAGCCTTGAAGTCGCTGATACTGTTGAGCCTTTCTTCACTGTTCAGAACATTGCTTGATGTGCATCACCTGAGCTTGCCACACCATTCGTCTTGTGCCAAACTCCTGTACTCATCGCCGAAGTTTCAGATCTACTTTGCCGAACGTTCACACTAAGTCCAACACCATCTGTCTGTTTTGTCTCCGCGAACGACCAGTCATACGCAGACTCCTGCACTGTTAATTACTATGATTGTCTTCAATTGTTCTCCCCTTTTCTCAATTTTATATTGTATAAACCTTTTTGTGCCATTCGTATCTCAGTATCACTTTTTCCTTCCAAGCGCCGATGACTAAAAGGCCAACTTGAAAGCCACTTTATTTTTCTCATTGTAACATCTTTTTCTCGCCAATGACTATCAGGCATAAATACGATTCGTTTACGCTTCTGCACCTATAACCAATTGGTGCCTACCCTTTTTGTTAATCTTACGCCAAAGACTATTAGGCATGTTTTTACAGCCAAATTCGGCCTCTTTCTAAATGGCAGTAACTTTTTCACGGGCCCTGCCATTCTCTCATTGAACATTATATAATTATATTATTGTCTCAACTCAAATTATTATGTATAATGTACTCCACAATCGCTGTTTACAAATAACACACCAACAATAGTGCATTAGCATTAGATATCTTAGATATCAACACTCCACTCAAGGAAACCCTTCTTGTGTCTAACAGCGACACAAGCTCAGCATAATCTAGAATAGATAGTAGCTCATTTATGTGTGTTTGAACTCCGTCAACAAGCCGAAGCTGTTGCTGTAGTAAAGAGATTAAGTATTGTGAAGCTTGCTTTAGGTACCACAAAAGTCTAGTGGTATACCTGCAAAGGAGTCCAAAAATGGGCCACAAAACACGCCAAACAAGGCCAGCTGTAGCTGTCTCTCTTTGTGACTGACTCCAGCCTATTTTCAGCCAATACTTGTTTATATATCTATTAAGTCCCTCCTCCGGTACGTTTTCGCTGTCGTGGAAGTCGCTTAGGTTTCTCAGCGGATTAAATCTTAATGGAGACACAGCACACTTGCCTCAGTATCTTCAGTGATACATTAATAGGAGAGAAACTTTACGCCAAAGAAGGAATTCGCTGTGAAATAATAATAAATAAATAACTTTATCGACCTAGCAGTGAATCTTGGGTACTACAATGTAAACCTAACACAGAGTAAAAGGTAACTCCCAGGAATAAGGTCTATACACCTTGATTTAGATACTCTGACTAGCGGAAAAAGACACGCTCAGCAGACCAATCCTCTGGTGACTTAGGAGGGTTGAGTGGGTCCTCCACATTTTCTAAGTCTCAAAGTCATTCTCGGTCTGGTAAGTGTCTATTCGGCCAAGCCATATCTTGTTTTCCGGTACTTCTAAATGCTTGTGTATGGTCCTGTCCTTGTCTAGTCTTGTTGTGGTTGCTCTAGTGGACACACACACACTGGGAGTTGCCCTTCGGCTTGGTCCCCTGTCACTAGAGTAGCATCTGCTATGCACTGTCTGTTCATTGGGTATGGTCCATGGCCGAATCCTATGGTAAGCTAGGGTTCACCTTGGGCAAGCAGGCGAAACTTGTTATAAACGATAGACTAGGATGCTAGGCCTCTGTGGCATTAATATCTGTGTTTCAAAACATTCGGTTCGGTTCCGCTTGAAGGGCCGCTAGCTACAATTGCATCCACCTAGCATAATTAGTTAATGATTCGGCCTGCCTCGTATTAGCAGAGACTGACCAGACATTTCTCATAATACAGCATGCATTCACATATAAATACATGCAATCACCTCCCAATACACAACCTTAGGCCCAACTATGGTGGATGAACGTATATTGACGGCCGCCAGCGTGAGGCTTTTCCTCTCACTTCGGCGAAAGCTTCTCTAAGGAGAAGGTTATCTTTATACCTTACATATATTTTAAAGCCTTGATAACACTGTGTTAGTATATTCGTTATTTAGTTGTTGTAAAAGATAAGTCGTTCTCTGGCACGATACCAATCAACAAGAGACAATAACTCTCACTAAACCAGCAAGTCAAACATCAGCTTAAACTGACTTAAATCAGCCTTCGGCCAGCACCAATAGCTCCACCGAACTTACGTCTTAAACTAGTATAAACCAGTGGCTAACATGTATAACCGACACACTGGATTAACTAACAGTATGGATGGAACCATGGTGTGGAATTGCAATGCATGAAGGACTGCCTGCTCAGCCTCAATGGAATGTTATCTTTCCGCCGATCCACGAGATCAGCTTTTGTATTCTTCAGAGCATCTGATTCTCACCTCTGACGAACAGGAAACCCGAGATCTAACTAGCACATTAGTGTGCCCGTTTGTACCCCACCCATGGACTGGACACCCATAATGAGGAAAACGCAGACACAATGATGCTTCAAGTCGCGCCCAATGTGGGGTTCGAGACATTGTAGCGACCCACGACCACCCGGAGCTGTTTACCCTATCCTTCTTTTTCAATTAGTATACTGACCTACCAGTTGAGCAGTATGGCGACGTAGGAATGGCCCAGCATTTAATGATACAGCCACTTGACATTATACTCAACGTACCTCACCAGCGAGTTTACTCACTGATCTGTGAGGGTAAGTCCTCGATGCTTCAGAAGCAAATATGTCATTTATAACACTATCAGAAGTATCTCATGGTCGGCGTACACCCATGCCTGACTATGCCCCTTGTTACCAACCTCCTACATGGAGGCACCATTCACCGTTTATGACCACCCACCGACGTGAGTCCCCTGTGTTATGGCGGCCCAATGTCACCATGATACAAGGATCGCTATCCTCACTTTGCACTACCAATACATACTTCTTCACCTATACCTCGGCGCTCCTCTCACTCCCGTGTGCCGAGATACGAGCGAAGAGAACATGCTCAGGAGATACAGAGCTATGCACCTACACATCATACATGCTACCCTGCATCTTCGCAGCTCCACCACCACCACCACCACCACCACCATACAGAGGGTACACTTCGGAGAGACCCACCGAACCTCTTCACCATATGACAACTGAGCCAGCATGTGAAGATCGCATATTTCGGCCCATCGCATCCAATAGGCTGATACCAGCACATTATGCATGTTATGCACCCACCAGGGATTCGATTAGTCGGACCTCGCCACCAAGATACCAACACCATCACTCACCATCCTTCACACCGCATTACCATCCAACGCCATATCCACCACCTCCTTCGACATTCTCAGCTTTGTCCCCATCATCCCAGCCCCTGGCAACACCCAGATCATCCTCCCTCGCCACCAATTTCAGTGGTGAAGGTAACTGGGAGAATTATTGTTGCCAGTTCGAGATAGTATCTAGAACCAACTGTTGGTCTGACCAGCAGATGGAGGAATATCTGGCAGAGAATGATTTTGGCAACGCCATCCAAATACTGGCTGATTTGGGCTCGCACCATATACTAACATACACTGTCCAGTAGGCCACCTTATCAGAGCGATTCGGGGATACATCAATGGGGGAGACTAGTCACCTGTATGTATGCATGATTACTGTATTCTGCGGCTGTAGTAGTAGAAACATCCTACAGCTGCAGTCAGTCCGTCTTCGCTTTTGACCACTGTGTCTTGTCCTCAGCCAAAATCCTTAGCTTCCTCAGGTCCATTCTTGACTTGAGTGTACCTAATCCTGCTTTCTTGAGGTCACCTGGTAGCACGCCTAGAAGATTTATCAATGACGTCCTCTCCTGGCTCTGTATTTGCTGGCTCCGCGTAGGGCAAATTCCAAGGCTCTCTGTGCAGGTGTCACTTCTGGTATCCTTAGCACATGGCCAAACATGGACCATCTTTGCTGGGCGACCTTTACAGACAGCGGCAGCGTATTACACATCTTGTATAGTACATCGTTGGAAATTATGCTCTCTGGCCATCGGTGTCCAGTGATGGTGCGTAGGTATTTGCGGTGGCAGGCGTCAAGTTTATCTAGAGCTGCCTTTGGAGCTGAGCAGCTGTTACAGTTATACATCATCAAGGATATGCAGGTTGCATTGTATAAACGTAGTCTTTTTACCAAGGGCATCTTTGGTCTACGAATCCATAGCTTCCAGAAGGACGGGAAAGCTATGTTCCCCATGATGCAGGGTGCATCAATGTCAGCAGTACTGCAAAGTAGTGAGCCCAGGATTTTACTTTCCCTTCATGGTTCGCCGCCATGGAGTGGATCGTCATTTTCTTTAGTTTCATGCTTTGTAGATAGGTATATGTGGTTGAATTCTGTTTTGGATTCATTCAAAAAGAGATTCTCAATTTTTAGTTTGTTTGCAGCTATTGGGAGAAGTGTGTCAAGGTGTTTCTTTCCCCATCTATAAAGTCCACATCGCCGGCATATTCCATCTCTAGCGGCATGCCCAGTATTGCCACCGGGGAGTTTGGTCTTGTTGGGTTTTCCCGCACGGATTTCAATCCAGCAGCCAGGTAACAGGTGAAGAGCACAGGGGATAGACCATCTCCCTGTGGAGAGCCGATTGATGTCTCAAGCTCTACAGACTTCACTGACTTGACTCGTACTATCAGCTCGGTGTCTGCAAGCAGTAGTCTCACTAGTCGTAGCTCATATTCATTGCAACTGGCCTGGCATTGTACACCTAGGATCTTTGAGCGCTTAATTGTGTTGAACGCTCGTGACATGTCAATGACATTTTGTGGAAATCACAGTGTTTGGACATGACTACTGACACAAGCATGCGTTGAGCCCATACAATGTCTGCACAGCTGCGTCCACGTTTGAAGCCGCTTTGACATGATCTGGTGAAGTCGTCGATCTTGTCTCGGATGCGGCATAGAGTAACATTGGATAGGATTTTCCGTATGCTGTTAAGGAGCACAATGGGCCACAGATTGGCTGGGGGTCAGGTAGCTTCTTGGGCTTGGGTAGCGCGATAAGGATGCCTTGGCCTACATCGTCGATGGGAAGGTGGTGCATAAAAGCAGAATTGATTATGTGCGTGATCGGTTTTTGAGATAATATCACTTGCATATTTGAATAGTTCATTGCTCATGCCATCAGGTCCAGATGCACGTCCATTTTCCGGGCTTTAGGTGCCTTCTCAACCTCTGTTAATTGGTGTTAGTAATGGCCTGGGGTCTCCTGAGAATGGGTGCTAGTGAGAACTAGTCACCTCCAAATGAAAAACTTGTGCCATAAACTGAATGAGACCGTTCCAGAGATAGCGAGCCGAAACTTCCAGCTAGTAAGTACGCCTACCCTAAAACTAACACCGAAGGAGTCAGGCATTTACAATTAAATAGTTTATATACGCATTGAGCACCAAATTCGCCATCAAAAAGGACCCATTTCTAATGGAGCACATCGATCTTAAGGAACTTACTGCCACCTTCTTGGAGCAGGAGAAAAATACTCGGCGTCCGATTCATCCCATGAACAATATATAATACGGCACCACCACAACCACATCAAGACAGCAACATGTCACCTACCGAAAATCTCACGCATGACACACCAGACAATAGAGTTAATAATAATAATAATAATAATAATAATAAAAATAATAATAATAATAATAATAATAATAATAATAATAATAATAATAATCAAAACAACCAAACTAGCATTCAATCGAAAGGTAGAGGGCGGGCCAAGGAAATGGTCCACCTTTGGGTAATAATGACATAGGCCAGAATACTCAGAACAAGACGCACACCAATGCTAGGTTAAAGGTTAAAAGGTGGCACAAATGGCGTCACTAACCAACCTTGTGGCCACATTAAGCGCTGCAATGACACACCACACCAGGCACACATCCACAAATTGTGGATAAATGTTTCGAGTGTGGCCGCACTGGTCATTAGAGAGGAAATTGCCCTAATCAGGGTTCCTCCAACAATTCGGCTCCTGGATGAACTATACCAACACCAACCGCAAGTGGGCAACCCTGTCCGCTCCTGCACCACAAACACAGCAGCGAAGGCAGGTCGGCCCCTTCTACTCTCAGTCACCTACACCTTTAAGCGAACCCATCATGAAACAGGCAACGTATGTAGAAGATAACAACGTCCATAAGGACAGCCCGTGTCAATAGCCATGCTGTCTGGCAGTTCTCTCAAAATTGTTTGAAAATGTGATTGCTTGTTCGTCGGTGTGTCAACCAGCACCACCGTGGATACTAGTGCATCCATCACAGTATTGAACACGCACATCTATGAGAGCATCCCACCTCATAGACGGCCATCCCTCAGACCCACCACGATATATCAACAGACTGGCACAGGGGCTAATGTCCCAGGAGTCGGTTCTGTAAACATCATCATCCAGATAGAGGAATTTCCTCCAAAAAGTGGTGGTTGCCTCTATCCAAAATGACGCCCCTCTCCGCACCGGCTTTCTTAGTTGCGCTGAAGCCATAATGCATTGTCGAGAACATGAACTCGCCATACATGGCCGTCGCATTTGCCTAGGGTGGGGGGGGGGGGTAGCAGCCTCAATCATTGCATTATGGTACCTGCACACTCCTATTAGCTAGTACCGCTATGCTTGAGCCAGACCAAGAGGGATTGTCATGGGCCACCACACCACACCTACACTCCACTACACACCACTATGTTAGAACGAGATTCTGATTACATGACCGCCTTTAAATGTGCTAGTCCATGAATATTAGTCTCCACCACCGACAAGGACCACTTTCCATTTAGGGTCTTTAACGGCACAGCCGATGCCATTACATTGAACCCCGGCATTCGTGTGGCCAGCTGGTGGAAGTTGTCTCAATAGAAACACCAGTAGACAAGCATGCACCACACACACCTGCTACACCCGATATTCCTGAACATTTACAGGATCTCTTATCATGGCGTACGTCAATTATTATACACATAAATGGAAAGTTTCTCATCAGGGAATCTAGACCTGGGAGAGATGCACCTGGTACCTCATTTCATTAGACACTGGACATAACTTCCCAGTTCGACAACCTGTTCAGCAGATCCCGATACACAGAAGGCAGAGGACCATAGCCAATTTAAAGGAATGTTGGAGACAGAAGTCATCGTACCGTTTTCTTCTCCATGGGCAAGTTCGATAGTGTTCTCATGAAGGATCATTTCACGTCTCTATTGATTACACATGCGTGAATGACCTGAGTGTGAAAGATGTTTGCACCCTTCCCCGCATCGATCAGGCTCTGGACTCATTGGCGAACGTGCAGTGGCTCTGTACTTTGGACCTGGCGAGTGGCTATTGCCACGTGGCCATGGATGAAACTGATCATGCAATAACGGCAGAACTAAATTGTGAGATCTGGACTGTAGAAAAGATTGTTAGCATGTAAAAAACCTGATCGACACACACAGCACATATATGCATGGGTCAAGGAGAGGTACGCCCTCTCTCAAGGAATCAATCAGCCCGTTATCCACATCAGTTAAATCTTACTGTCAATGATATGCTGAATGGCGACTCCGCAGCCGCATTCTGTATGTCAACGATCATCTCATTATCCCAGAATCATACCAAAATATGGTTCTGGAGAAACTACACTAGATTGCAGGACACCTGGCCATTGAACGTACAACCGAATGTTTAAAGGCGCGATTCCAGTGGATTAACATACGAGATAGTGTTAAGGTCTTGGTGGGCAAATGCATCCTTTGCCAACGCTGATCAGTAACTAAGTAACATGTGGCACCATTACAAACTAAAATCGTGGGCATACGGTGGGAACAAGTGGCAATAGATGTGCTCAGGTCCCTAAACACGACCGATGATGGGATTAAATATATTTACGAAGTGGGTATAGGCATTTGCATGCTGGACAAAGAGGTATCCATGGTAGCGGAGTTCCTTGCAAGTAATGTCTTCTGCTGATTCGGTATTCCCCAGGAGCTACACTTCAGCCAAATTTCAGAGCCTTTTGATCACCGAGCTCAGCAAATTATTCCACATCATTGAAACTCATACTATGCCTGATCATCCACACTGTGACGGGATGGTAATATGACCCACTCATATATTAGCTGAAGTTGAAACCTGTCTTGATTGTCTGGATTAGGATCTGTCACTCCCATATGTACTCCTGTCATACCGAACACCCGTCCACACCTAGCACCGGCTTTACCCATGCTAAACTACTGCAAGGCCACGAGTTAGCCGTACCCTTGGATCTAGCCATGTCTAGGATCCCTGGCGAAATCAACTTACCATCATTATATGTAGAACCTATGCGCCAGTCGATAGCACAGGCACATGAACTCGTATGCGACAATTCCCCCACCATACATCGGCGTCAAAAGACGAGGCATGCCCTCTGAATACATGAGAACCCATATGAGGTTGGCAAGATAGTCTGGGTTCATGATTCAAAACACTTCACAAACGTGTGGAGTAAATTGTTTTACAAATGGAAAGGCCCCTATAAAGTGATGGGTAGGAAGTCATATGTGACCTACCACCTTCGTGCCTCGGATGGCTGACCACAGTCATCTACTTCGATTGGATAAAGCCTGGTGTTGATGTGGACCCGGAGCCTACACTTGGCCTTGTTATGTCACTCAACACAGGCACCCAGACCGAAGTTTCTTCGGAAACCTTTATGCCCGACATCGACCACCCGCATAACAATGCAGGTTTGGCTCCAATCCTACAAGTCAGGATTCAGCCCGAAACATGGTTGATGATGAGGACAACGCTGAGATTCGTTCTCAACATCTGCCTCCTCATATTGGACATACTAGGTCGGGTAGGCCGTATCTGAAGTCTTTTATGTCCGTATTGTCCAAGGAGAAGGGTGGGAAAGTCGCTCTACCATCTTCTTCCCATTCCACACCTCTTCACGTTATCACGCCGATTGTTGAGCTACCACAAGCTGAAGCAGAGGCATTCCCAGCCTTGCTGTTTCGCCAGCTCTGATATCTATGTTAAACATTTTGGAAGAAAAACACCCAGATCCTCACCATCTTACAAACAATATAGGAAAGAAGAAATTCGGCACCTCCCCCATCCTGACAAATATCCAGTCCACCCCAACTGTTCACCCATACCACCCCATTCAATTCCAACCCACCCACCTAGTCTAAATAACGTGAACATCGTTATCGCCGAGTTTAAGACATTCACTCTCTCCCAACACTCCCACCCCACCCCGACTACGGGATAACCATGCCACTAGTGTAGGAGAACAGTACCCTCTGTAAGAATCAGCACCTGGTTCACCCACCAACCAGCATTCCTCTGGCATGAGTGGTAGCAACCAATTCAGTGGGCGGATCACTAAGTTCTGTAAAAGTTGTTTTCGGCTCATTGGTATGAATGTAGCTTCCCGCAGACTGTAGTCAGTAATTAGTAGGATTTTGCTACTGAAAGCAAGGCTCGATTACAGAAGGATTCATTCGTAACAAAATGAATGCACGCATTGCACCATACAATAATCAACACAGTCATGTAACGGTACACCCCACTCCGTTTTACTTTTTTATAAACAAAACAGTGCCTGACCGAAACGGTAAAAGAACACACCTCGCATACGACAATAAATCATCAAGGCCTCATAAAAAGCACGCTTACACTGATACTGATCGTCTCCATTGACTCTTCATGTTCAACTCGCCACCATTATCATTGTATTGTATTTTCTGAGATCTACTGTAGTGTGATTCCTAAGGTCTGTGGATGGCTCGGCTTGATCGGCCTGCGGGTAACGACAGCTTGGAAGCCAGCCTGACTCTGTACATGCATAAGTTATGCTTATCGAATGGTGTCATACAGTCATAACCAAGTATATTACAGTATGCTTAGGCTTAAACTTGAGGAAATTACTTACTACTGCCAGTTTTTTGGCCAGCCATGATATGACCACACGAACATATCTGAACATGATTCGATGGGAGCCAAAATTCTGCAGTAATTCCTATGGAGAATTTCCAAATTATCTCACAAACGCTCCCATCAAGAACAGATCCTCCGAGAAAGCCAGTTGGGACAAACACTCGCAAAACACCTATGCTAATCACAAAGCTTAGGCCTGTGGATCGAGCTACATAACACTTGCACTGAAATCAAATTGCATCAAACCGACTTTCGTAAATTAAGAAGGATCACCGTTATGGTTATCCAATCTTCAAACACCGTACTATACCTATCGTGAACATATTGCCTATTAATAAATTAACCGCATGCCAATACTCAGCATGCACCAATAAACCCGACTTTCAACCAAGGATGTATTCCCCATCTCGTAGTCGTGACGTCATAGACATAACAGCGTCAGCTTGTATGCATGGCTGGACCGGGTGAAACAAAGCGATGCAGTCAACTATGTGACCTGCTCTCGCCCTCCCTCACCCTGCTGTGTGCCTAGGCCTAAATTATAATATCCATTTCTATGACGCTCAAGTCGGAAAACCGAATTACGCCCTGCAACTTCGGCCATCCACAGGACTAATTAGACCTTCCCAGATTCTAGTCATTGGTAATCATTCCTTCTGTGCTCCAAATAATGGAATTTCTGCACAAGCCCTCCTATTTCCAACGGGTTGTTACTGAAGAGCAGCCTGGAGAATCTTAACCAACTTAATGAAAATACCTACATAGGTATGGTCGCATAACACAGGCGAACTACGAGGAAGGTCAAATTCGTCTTCCTCCATGCTTTGATGTGGTCCTGAACATATAAAAAGGATGGACTTGTCGCCGAAAAACAGTCTTCCCTATCATCGGCACATGGGAAGACCATCGAGCAACAGGCCCCTTTCACACTGTAAACTAAATTTCAGTCTTTTTAACGAGTTAGCCGAACTGTGTATTTTTATTATTATTTGATCAAAGTGTTATAAAGTTGGCGAAACCGAGAACTCAATTTACCGTTATGTCACTAATGCCACTAGAACTTGCAGAAATTAGTGCCGATCTCGAAATGTCAGACTCTTCCGATGAAGGGTCATTTAACCATACACACAAGTGGACTGTGAATCAGTGGACGGTGGGCCACCTCGTGGTCGTATGTATAATCGTAAAGGCAAACTTACTTGTCACATCTACCAGAACCATAAGCTCCTTCGAGCGTATTGCACTCAGTGCAACAAGGTATTTACAGCTCAGTGATTCATTCTACGGCCGAGAATAAGCATGTGCATTTAGTAAAGTTGTTGCCTAATGAACTTATCGTGAAGATGGACAAACTCGAGACAATATTAGCTCTTCGGCCTCCAATTTCGGTTCCAGATGTAAAAACAATCAAATCAAGAATTCACAAACTGCGTGCAGCAAAACAGCACCATCAATGGTTGTCCCACCAGTTTCGGTACCACTCGAACTTCCTGAATCTCGTGTATTAATACGCCGGGTAGCACTATCACATTTTCAGCCATTATCATCAGATGATCTGGACGGCTCAACAACTTCGGCGCTGACTACGGCGATATCTGGTGCATCTATCGTACCACCATCCATCAAACCTGATGGATCGACTTCCGTTGATTCGTCGTCGACTAACTTCTATCGCCAAGAAATCCAAACGAACTTTACTTGGAGAAATTCGTCCTCCGTGTATTAAGAAAAGAACAACTCTAGCACGTGGTTACAGTGACCTACATAAGATGAGAGCTACGGTGCGCGGAAGTCCCTTTGCGGCCGCAGCAATAGCTAGGGCTAAGGCTCATGACCTGGCTATACATGCCATACCCAGGCATTTTAGTGACGAAGGACTAAGCGAACGTCGGCCCGGCCAACTATTATGGTACCAACAGCATCTCCTCCACGTATTGGCCTCTCGACTCCATCAGTAATAGATATTAGCGGACCATCAATAGCTTCAACACATGCAGTAATTTCTTAAATCGTTTCAGCATCAGCTTTATCAACTCGTAGCATCAGTGACTACAGTTTGTTTATACCAAAACAATTTTCAGACCAATCAACTCAGACTGACATTATCATCCATGAATGACCAATTATACCGGCGACGTTCGGCCAATAAGGAGACTGGGTATTGAAAACATTTGTTCCCCTTCTTCTTCTTCTTCTTCTTCTTCTTCTTCTGCTTCTTATTATAATTATTATTATTATTATTTTATTTTCACCATATATAAAATTCCATTATGCGGCGCCAAAAATGCTCACATAATATTGATAGTAGAATGAGCATCAAGAGGGATAGGCTCCTCGAAGAGTTCTCGTTAACAGGCGGCAGTCGGTCCGTGGGAGAGAGCCCATATGGTGATCACCATCGACTGGATTGTCAGCCGGTTGTCTTGATCATGCCAGTACATCACCCGTTCCTGGTTATGAATGATCAAGATAGCTCAATTTACAGTCAGGCATGGCAAGCAGTGGTAGTGCGAGTTATGCCTCCTGAGGTCAGAACATCATGAAACTGATGCTTGGGAAGCAAGAGGGTATAAGTCTGGGAGGACCTAACCTGTTAGCTGCTGAGCTGGCGTAGAACTGTCCATGATGCCAGTACTTTGGAAGATTGGTAACCTTCCTAGTATGGTCCATCGCGTTGCAGCCCTAGCCATAGCGACCAATTAATCACCTTTCAGCACTGTGTCTGCCCAGATAGGAGTCAACTGACTTCAGCATTCAATTGCTCCACTACAACAGGTAAGGCTCTCACCTATACTCTGGAACAATTGCCAGGATCCACCATTTCCTGAGTGCACTGACATCCAGTTCCGCCACTCGATGATCGCTTGAGCACGGTGATGCCCTACCTCACCTCTCCTAATAGCATCACCGCGTTTGTGCATGAGAGCCATGGTCTGTCCTTTGAGCTCCTTATTCTCACCCACTTGCAGCAGCTCTGGCCACTCGAGGGGCTTTTGTGGATTATTGTAGACAATTTGGAACCCAGCTGCTACCTGGCCCGTGGACGTATCTGGCGTTGTATCTGCTGGCTACATCGACGATGGTGAGGGCGTAATTGTGGGTCGTGCGGGCCACACGATCATGCAGAAGAAATAGCATATCTGCTATCCCTCATATGCTGCCTCGGTAGCCTGAGTGTAATAAACGTGAAACTGAAACTACTAGGTGAAATCTGTTAGGGACAGGCCCATCAACATGTGCATGCCTGATATGGTGGGGGCGCGGCCTGTATTTCTGCCACATCGCCTGTCTTGAGAGCCACCACCTGACATTCTACAGTGTGAAGTTAATACCCTTACAGAGTGCAGCTTCGAGTAGCTGGTGAGACTCACCGTAATAGCAACCAGGTCTATAATAGAGTGCCTCAAGAGAGGTTGTCAGGATGACTGAGATGGTAGATGAACTCTCGGATTTCATCACTGACATCGACTCATGTTCTGTCACATACGGATTGGGTGAGCTCTAGACAGACGAACATACGACCGTTGTTCATCCGACCATCACTGGACACATCAAACAAGTAGAGGTGGGGTAAGCTGGAGAGGGATTTTCGCACCTTTTTTCTTTTGTTAAGCTTAGTAGGTGTCAATGACGCCATGGCATTTAATTTTGACACCTTTCTTTTCCTTTGATCTCCACTGTCTTTTGAAAAGATGTGAAAATCCATCTCCAGCTCTCCTCCATTCTGATTGGATGTTACATGTAGAGGATGCCCATAAGTCCCCATCCCCTCATTAAATCACGTGACTCCTGTCATCCAATGAGATGCGCTTACGGCTAATTAGGGTAATGATTGACAAGGGTTAATGAGGGTAATTAAGAATGATTGACAGGTTACATGTCTGGCCTTGTCTTTTCCTGGGAACTCGTTCAATCAGGAAGCCCAGCCTCCTTATGAATTCACGTGCCTCCTGGCATCCAATGAGGTGAACTTAAGGGTAATTAGCGTAATGGTGTGTGACAAGGCTTAATGGGTGCAATTAAGCGATAATCTCTTGGAGCCCTGCCAAGCATGCAAGGATTAATGCATTGTATAAGGATGATTGACAGGTTACATGTTTGGACTCCTCTTTTCCTGGGAACTCGTCCAATTGTGAAGCCCCGTCCCCCTCATTAAGTCATGTGCCTCCTAGCATCCAACGAGGTGTGCTTAACGGTAATTATCGTAATGACGTGTGGCAAGGGTCAATGAGTACAATTAAGCGACAATCTCTTGGCGTTATGTCAAGCATGCAAGGGTTAATGCATTGCGTAATGATGATTGACAGGTTACATGTCTGGACTCCTCTTTTCCTGGGAACTTGTTCAATCGTGAAACCCCGCCACCTCGTTAAGTCACGTGCCTCCTGACATCCAATGAGGTGTGTTTATGGGTAATTAGTGTAATGATTGACAAGTGTTAATGCATAGCGCAATGATTATTGACAGGTTGCATTTCTGGGCTCATCATTTTTTTACTGACTCTGGTAACTCATTCAATCATAGGAGATTAATTCTAACTGGTTAATCTATCGCATAAGGGCAATTGTGGAGGACGCCTAGTCAGTTTAATGGATTGATCATTAAACGTCTGGACTTCGGTGTTTTTAGCCATGACAATGTACAAGGGTCGATGTATCGCATAAGGACAATCAGTTAGTTATTACTCCACAGATTAAAATTAATTAGTTGAGCTTTAAAATAACTCTGATCGCTTGTGACGATCATCAAAGTCATGCAAAGTTCAGTAAATCAATTTTCAATTGAGTTAGAGAAATAACAGCAAACTATTACATTTTAATTGGGCCTTGAGCGGTCATGCAATATTGGGAAAAGGTTCCAGTTACCAATTGACTCAGTGTTTGGACGGGCTTAGAGCCAAAAATTGTTTAAGTTTTTTGGGGGGTTTTCAATTAAAACAATACGAGTCATTTCCCATTTCCCAATTTTTAAAATAAAATAAGGTTTCAGTAAATATATACGCAGTAAAATATACAGATGATGAATATACAGATAATAAATATAAAGTAGATATACATACGAATAAGTGAAAATTTAAAACAAATTATGTGTAAAACAAATACAAACACTAATGTAATTAAAATATAAAATGTACAAATGTTTTCGAGTGGGATCCAGTGACCTGTAAAGTTAACCGATAGACACAGGGAAGGATGTGACTGAGGTATTACACGAAATTGATTTCCCCTGCCTGCGCACACCCACCCACCCACACACACACACAACCCAATCAAAACAAAAAAGTCTATACTCACTTACATTCAGGTTGACTTCTAAACATTTCTACATGATCGTAGTACTCGTCGCAATCTTGACCAGACATTTCATGCCTGATTCCACCTTGCAGTCTAGTTAGGTCGTTCATCACGTGGGTTGGAAGATCATCTGAGCGGATGTTGTGAGAGTTTAATATGTACTCCAGATGGGTTAATGGTACCATGTTGCCATAAACTCTTGTTCGATGGTTAGCATGTGGTTAATGCTGGAGGGATCAATGTCGCTATGTCTGACAGCATCTAGCACATCCTCCAGAATATCCAAGGGGGTACTCTCTCAATCCGGGGTCATTTTTGACATTGTCACCCATGTGCTGCGCTTCTGATGTACACGCTTCAGGTTCTTCATCATCATACTCGTACATCAGATGCCTCTTGCGGCTAACTGCCATTGTGACGTCATCGTCGGCCAGCTCATCTGCCGAATGTTTACAGGCCCCATCGGCACTCTTAGGAATCAGATGAAGATTAAAAACAAAACAACAAAGGGTTAAAATAATATTAAAAAATATAGTATATTATGTCAAGGGAGGCAACTACATTGTTCTGAGCACGTGATATAGTGCATAATTTCAAGGGAGGTAACTAGCTTTTTCCGAGATCGTGCTGTAATTTTTTGTTAAATGTCTAAACTTTTAACTTAAACTAACAATATACGTACATCTAAATGGTATAAAAACAGCTATTAATGTGTAAAAGTAACTGAATGAATGATAGCATTATCTTTCAGAATCTGTATAGTGAAATTTGTAATTTTTATTTTCAAAATGCTTCTTTCATTCATTCATTCGTTCATTCATTCATTCATTCATTCATTCATTCATTCATTCATTTTCATTTTGACATATGGGGAATATAAAATTTACAATTATGTAGCGGATGCAGTATGAACAAATTGTTATCTCGATTTTCATGGCACCTAGCTTACTGTTATTATTTGCTGCCTGTGGTGGCTAGTGCGTTTGTTGTTGTTACTGCTAATTCTAACTAATCTCCTAGTAATTATGCACATACTGCTCCATAACTTGCACAGTATACAATATTAATGCGCAGCGACGCAGATTCATTATGTAACGATGCTGATACACATCTAGCATTAGTTTTTATTATTGTTTTGATAGTTTTTTACCTTATTGCCTTATTTAAGTAATACCGCTCAACGCATGTCGAGACTTGCTTAAATAAGTAAAAATCTAGCAAAATAATAATAACAACAATAATAATAATAATAATAATAATAATACTAATAATAATTAACTCCACGTTTGCTGGTGGGTCTTCTTCTCTATCAGATACTCTGTTATGACTCCATAAGTAACGAAGCCATTAACTCTCGGTGGTGACACAATATCTTCAACTTCCAAAATATTGCTATAGCTATTACACTCCATTTTTAATGTATATAAGCTACACAATTATAATCAAAATCCCATTATTGGCACATTTTATTCTGAAGAGTTACAGAAAATACGTTTAAATGACGTTAACAAGCAACTGTATCGATTATAAAAACTTGTTAAAAGGCACAATAAGTGAGAAGCGAGAAGCTTACGCCAAATGGTGGGTTTATCCTAATTCGTTTAATTCGTGGATAAGTTATTCAGAACTTCAAACTATTTAGAATCATTACCGAGCTACACCCCTGTCCCACCAAGACCCCCACCCCACCCCACCACCACACACCCCACCACACTCCCCACCCTATAGCGAGCGTGACAGTTGCAGAAATGTCTATAAACAGTCCAGAAATTCGCAATAATGATTATCGTTTGTCATTTTTTGGTGGAAAAGTACACAGAGATGAGATAAGATATCTCGCTCAGGTTATAATAATTTATTTGGGCATTCAAAATGATAATAACAGGTAACAGGTGAATAGCACAGGGGATAGACCATCTCCCTGTGGAGAGCCGATTGATGTCTCAAGCTCTACAGACTTCACTGACTTGACTCGTACTATCAGCTTGGTGTCTGCACGCAGTAGTCTCACTAGTCGTAGCTCATCTTCATTGCAACTGGCCTGGCATTGTACACCTAGGATCTTTGAGCGCTTAATTGTGTTGAACGCTCGTGACATGTCAATGACATTTTGTGGAAATCACAGTGTTTGGACATGACTACTGACACAAGCATGCGTTGAGCCCATACAATGTCTGCACAGCTGCGTCCACATTTGAAGCCACTTTGACATGATCTGGTGAAGTCGTCGATCTTGTCTCGGATGCGGCATAGAGTAACATTGGATAGGGTTTTCCGTATGCTGTTAAGGAGCACAATGGGCCACAGATTGGGTGGGGGTCAGGTAGCTTCTTGGGCTTGGGTAGCGCGATAAGGATGCCTTGGCCTACATCGTCAATGGGAAGGTGGTGCATAAAAGCAGAATTGATTATGTGCGTGATCGGTTTTTGAGATAATATCACTTGCATATTTGAATAGTTCATTGCTCATGCCATCAGGTCCAGATGCACGTCCATTTTCCGGGCTTTATGTGCCTTCTCAACCTCTGTTAATTGGTGTTAGTAATGGCCTGGGGTCTCCTGAGAATGGGTGCTAGTGAGAACTAGTCACCTCCAAATGAAAAACTTGTGCCATAAACTGAATGAGACCCTTCCAGAGATAGCGAGCCGAAACTTCCAGCTAGTAAGTACGCCTACCCTAAAACTAACACCGAAGGAGTCAGGCATTTACAATTAAATAGTTTATATACGCATTGAGCACCAAATCCGCCATCAAAAAGGACCCATTTCTAATGGAGCACATCGATCTTAAGGAACTTACTGCCACCTTCTTGGAGCAGGAGAAAAATACTCGGCGTCCGATTCATCCCATGAACAATATATAATACGGCACCACCACAACCACATCAAGACAGCAACATGTCACCTACCGAAAATCTCACGCATGACACACCAGACAATAGAGTTAATAATAATAATAATAATAATAATAATAATAATCAAAACAACCAAACTAGCATTCAATCGAAAGGTAGAGGGCGGGCCAAGGAAATGGTCCACCTTTGGGTAATAATGACATAGGCCAGAATACTCAGAACAAGACGCACACCAATGCTAGGTTAAAGGTTAAAAGGTGGCACAAATGGCGTCACTAACCAACCTTGTGGCCACATTAAGCGCTGCAATGACACACCACACCAGGCACACATCCACAAATTGTGGATAAATGTTTCGAGTGTGGCCGCACTGGTCATTAGAGAGGAAATTGCCCTAATCAGGGTTCCTCCAACAATTCGGCTCCTGGATGAACTATACCAACACCAACCGCAAGTGGGCAACCATTAAATTAAAACGGGTACCAGCTTCCGAGCCGAATCGGTGCCCTTCTTCTTTTCCCAGCGCCAACTTGATTCCACCACAGGGGCACGATCAACACACTAATCACACAAACATCGCATTCCACCAATGGCACTACGCACACCATCACCATACCTACCCCAGAATTGGGCTCTTAAAGTAATGAGACCACCTGCCCCAGACCAGGCCAACTACTCCGAAATTTGTGCCATCCCTAACCGCTCCTTTGTAGGACAGCCGTGATCGGCCCCGCTGTCACTACTGAGCCTACGTTGATCTACACACAACGTCCAGACACCACAGAAAGCTCTGCGGTCACTAGTCATCTATAACGAACCACGAAAACCACGACCATCAGCTCAGGCAAACAGCACCAACTACCCTACCATTGGCCCAGCTCATGAACTGGCCTGGATAAAAATTAAAAAGAAATCCGGCCATAAACGTAAACATATATTCCTCAACTAGTCTTCTTATTGTACATCACTGGCCCATAAAGTTAGGTTCTGGCGAAAATGGGCTAAAGTGGACGTCTGTCCCTGCCTGTTCCAATCACACACACTCCACCCCTTTACCCCAACAACAGTGGTATGCATCTCTCCACCAACAACACCTATAGCCACATCTCCTCGCCCGGCCCTGTCCGCTCCTGCACCACAAACACAGCAGCGAAGGCAGGTCGGCCCCTTCTACTCTCAGTCACCTACACCTTTAAGCGAACCCATCATGAAACAGGCAACATATGTATAAGATAACAACGTCCATAAGGACAGCCCGTGTCAATAGCCATGCTGTCTGGCAGTTCTCTCAAAATTGTTTGAAAATGTGATTGCTTGTTCGTCGGTGTGTCAACCAGCACCACCGTGGATACTAGTGCATCCATCACAGTATTGAACACGCACATCTATGAGAGCATCCCACCTCATAGACGGCCATCCCTCAGACCCACCACGATATATCAACAGACTGGCACAGAGGCTAATGTCCCAGGAGTCGGTTCTGTAAACATCATCATCCAGATAGAGGAATTTCCTCCAAAAAGTGGTGGTTGCCTCCATCCAAAATGACGCCCCTCTCCGCACCGGCTTTCTTAGTTGCGCTGAAGCCATAATGCATTGTCGAGAACATGAACTCGCCATACATGGCCGTCGCATTTGCCTAGGGTGGGGGGGGGGGTAGCAGCCTCAATCATTGCATTATGGTACCTGCACACTCCTATTAGCTAGTACCGCTATGCTTGAGCTAGACCAGGAGGGATTGTCATGGGCCACCACACCACACCTACACTCCACTACACACCACTATGTTAGAACGAGATTCTGATTACATGACCGCCTTTAAATGTGCTAGTCCATGAATATTAGTCTCCACCACCGACAAGGACCACTTTCCATTTAGGGTCTTTAACGGCACAGCCGATGCCATTACATTGAACCCCGGCATTCGTGTGGCCAGCTGGTGGAAGTTGTCTCAATAGAAACACCAGTAGACAAGCATGCACCACACACACCTGCTCCACCCGATCTTCCTGAACATTTACAGGATCTCATATCATGGCGTACGTCAATTATTATACACATAAATGGAAAGTTTCTCATCAGGGAATCTAGACCTGGGAGAGATGCACCTGGTACCTCATTCCATTAGACACTGGACATAACTTCCCAGTTCGACAACCTGTTCAGCAGATCCCGATACACAGAAGGCAGAGGACCATAGCCAATTTAAAGGAATGTTGGAGACAAACGTCATCGTACCGTTTTCTTCTCCATGGGCAAGTTCGATAGTGTTCACATGAAGGATCATTTCACGTCTCTATTGATTACACATGCGTGAATGACCTGAGTGTGAAAGATGTTTGCACCCTTCCCCGCATCGATCATGCTCTGGACTCATTGGCGAACGTGCAGTGGCTCTGTACTTTGGACCTGGCGAGTGGCTATTGCCACGTGGCCATGGATGAAACTGATCATGCAATAACGGCAGAACTAAATTGTGAGATCTGGACTGTAGAAAAGATTGTTAGCATGTAAAAAACCTGATCGACACACACAGCACATATATGCATGGGTCAAGGAGAGGTACGCCCTCTCTCAAGGAATCAATCAGCCCGTTATCCACATCAGTTAAATCTTACTGTCAATGATATGCTGAATGGCGACTCCGTAGCCGCATTCTGTATGTCCACGATCATCTCATTATCCCAGAATCATACCAAAATATGGTTCTGGAGAAACTACACTAGATTGCAGGACACCTGGCCATTGAACGTACAACCGAATGTTTAAAGGCGCGATTCCAGTGGATTAACATACGAGATAGTGTTAAGGTCTTGGTGGGCAAATGCATCCTTTGCCAACGCTGATCAGTAACTAAGTAACATGTGGCACCATTACAAACTAAAATCGTGGAGAATTTCCAAATTATCTCACAAACGCTCCCATCAAGAACAGATCCTCCGAGAAAGCCAGTTGGGACAAACACTCGCAAAACACCTATGCTAATCACAAAGCTTAGGCCTGTGGATCGAGCTACATAACACTTGCACTGAAATCAAATTGCATCAAACCGACTTTCGTAAATTAAGAAGGATCACCGTTATGGTTATCCAATCTTCAAACACCGTACTATACCTATCGTGAACATATTGCCTATTAATAAATTAACCGCATGCCAATACTCAGCATGCACCAATAAACCCGACTTTCAACCAAGGATGTATTCCCCATCTCGTAGTCGTGACGTCATAGACATAACAGCGCCAGCTTGTATGCATGGCTGGACCGGGTGAAACAAAGCGATGCAGTCAACCATGTGACCTGCTCTCGCCCTCCCTCACCCTGCTGTATGCCTAGGCCTAAATTATAATATCCATTTCTATGACGCTCAAGTCGGAAAACCGAATTACGCCCTGCAACTTCGGCCATCCACAGGACTAATTAGACCTTCCCAGATTCTAGTCATTGGTAATCATTCCTTCTGTGCTCCAAATAATGGAATTTCTGCACAATCCCTCCTATTTCCAACGGGTTGTTACTGAAGAGCAGCCTGGAGAATCTTAACCAACTTAATGAAAATACCTACATAGGTATGGTCGCATAACACAGGCGAACTACGAGGAAGGTCAAATTCGTCTTCCTCCATGCTTTGATGTGGTCCTGAACATAGAAAAAGGATGGACTTGTCGCCGAAAAACAGTCTTCCCTATCATCGGCACATGGGAAGACCATCGAGCAACAGGCCCCTTTCACACTGTAAACTAAATTTCAGTCTTTTTAACGAGTTAGCCGAACTGTGTATTTTTATTATTACTTGATCAAAGTGTTATAAAGTTGGCGAAACCGAGAACTCAATTTACCGTTATGTCACTAATGCCACTAGAACTTGCAGAAATTAGTGCCGATCTCGAAATGTCCGACTCTTCCGATGAAGGGTCATTTAACCATACACACAAGTGGACTGTGAATCAGTGGACGGTGGGCCACCTCGTGGTCGTATGTATAATCGTAAAGGCAAACTTACTTGTCACATTTACCAGAACCATAAGCTCCTTCGAGCGTATTGCACTCAGTGCAACAAGGTATTTACAGCTCAGTGATTCATTCTACGGCCGAGAATAAGCATGTGCATTTAGTAAAGTTGTTGCCTAATGAACTTATCGTGAAGATGGACAAACTCGAGACAATATTAGCTCTTCGGCCTCCAATTTCGGTTCCAGATGTAAAAACAATCAAATCAAGAATTCACAAACTGCGTGCAGCAAAACAGCACCATCAATGGTTGTCCCACCAGTTTCGGTACCACTCGAACTTCCTGAATCTCGTGTATTAATACGCCGGGTAGCACTATCACATTTTCAGCCATTATCATCAGATGATCTGGACGGCTCAACAACTTCGGCGCTGACTACGGCGATATCTGGTGCATCTATCGTACCACCATCCATCAAACCTGATGGATCGACTTCCGTTGATTCGTCGTCGACTAACTTCTATCGCTAAGAAATCCAAACGAACTTTACTTGGAGAAATTCGTCCTCCATGTATTAAGAAAAGAACATATCTAGCACGTGGTTACAGTGACCTACATAAGATGAGAGCTACGGTGCGCGGAAGTCCCTTTGCGGCCGCAGCAATAGCTAGGGCTAAGGCTCATGACCTGGCTATACATGCCATACCCAGGCATTTTAGTGACGAAGGACTAAGCGAACGTCGGCCCGGCCAACTATTATGGTACCAACAGCATCTCCTCCACGTATTGGCCTCTCGACTCCATCAGTAATAGATATTAGCGGACCATCAATAGCTTCAACACATGCAGTAATTTCTTAAATCGTTTCAGCATCAGCTTTATCAACTCGTAGCATCAGTGACTACAGTTTGTTTATACCAAAACAATTTTCAGACCAATCAACTCAGACTGACATTATCATCCATGAATGACCAATTATACCGGCGACGTTCGGCCAATAAGGAGACTGGATATTGAAAACATTTGTTCCCCTTCTTCTTCTTCTTCTTCTTCTTCTGCTTCTTATTATAATTATTATTATTATTATTATTATTATTATTATTTTATTTTCACCATATATAAAATTCCATTATGCGGCGCCAAAAATGCTCACATAATATTGATAGTAGAATGAGCATCAAGAGGGATAGGCTCCTCGAAGAGTTCTCGTTAACAGGCGGCAGGCGGTCCGTGGGAGAGAGCCCATATGGTGATCACCATCGACTGGCTTGTCAGCCGGTTGTCTTGATCATGCCAGTACATCACCCATTCCTGGTTATGAATGATCAAGATAGCTCAATTTACAGTCAGGCATGGCAAGCAGTGGTAGTGCGAGTTATGCCTCCTGTGGTCAGAACATCATGAAACTGATGCTTGGGAAGCAAGAGGGTATAAGTCTGGGAGGACCTAACCTGTTAGCTGCTGAGCTGGCGTAGAACTGTCCATGATGCCAGTAATTTGGAAGATTGGTAACCTTCCTAGTATGGTCCATCGCGTTGCAGCCCTAGCCATAGCGACCAATTAATCACCTTTCAGCACTGTGTCTGCCCAGATAGGAGTCAAGTGACTTCAGCATTCAATTGCTCCACTACAACAGGTAAGGCTCTCACCTATACTCTGGAACAATTGCCAGGATCCACCATTTCCTGAGTGCACTGACATCCAGATCCGCCACTCGATGATCGCTTGAGCACGGTGATGCCCTACCTCACCTCTCCTAATAGCATCACCGCGTTTGTGCATGAGAGCCATGGTCTGTCCTTTGTGCTCCTTATTCTCACCCACTTGCAGCAGCTCTGGCCACTCGAGGGGCTTTTGTGGATTATTGTAGACAATTTGGAACCCAGCTGCTACCTGGCCCGTGGACGTATCTGGCGTTGTATCTGCTGGCTACATCGACGATGGTGAGGGCGTAATTGTGGGTCGTGCGGGCCACACGATCATGCAGAAGAAATAGCATATCTGCTATCCCTCATATGCTGCTTGGGTAGCCTGAGTGTAATAAACGTGAAACTGAAACTACTAGGTGAAATCTGTTAGGGACAGGCCCATCAACATGTGCATGCCTGATATGGTGGGGGCGCGGCCTGTATTTCTGCCACATCGCCTGTCTTGAGAGCCACCACCTGACATTCTACAGTGTGAAGTTAATACCCTTACAGAGTGCAGCTTCGAGTAGCTGGTGAGACTCACCGTAATAGCAACCAGGTCTATAATAGAGTGCCTCAAGAGAGGTTGTCAGGATGACTGAGATGGTAGATGAACTCTCGGATTTCAGCACTGACATCGACTCATGTTCTGTCACATACGGATTGGGTGAGCTCTAGACAGACGAACATACGACCGTTGTTCATCCGACCATCACTGGACACATCAAACAAGTAGAGGTGGGGTAAGCTGGAGAGGGATTTTCGCACCTTTTTTCTTTTGTTAAGCTTAGTAGGTGTCAATGACGCCATGCCATTTAATTTTGACAACTTTCTTTTCCTTTGATCTCCACTGTCTTTTGAAAAGGTGTGAAAATCCATCTCCAGCTCTCCTCCATTCTGATTGGATGTTACATGTAGAGGATGCCCATAAGTCCCCACCCCTCATTAAATCACGTGACTCCTGTCATCCAATGAGATGCGCTTACGGCTAATTAGGGTAATGATTGACAAGGGTTAATGAGGGTAATTAAGAATGATTGACAGGTTACATGTCTGGCCTTGTCTTTTCCTGGGAACTCGTTCAATCAGGAAGCCCAGCCTCCTTATGAATTCACGTGCCTCCTGGCATCCAATGAGGTGAACTTAAGGGTAATTAGCGTAATGGTGTGTGACAAGGCTTAATGGGTGCAATTAAGCGATAATCTCTTGGAGCCCTGCCAAGCATGCAAGGATTAATGCATTGTATAAGGATGATTGACAGGTTACATGTTTGGAGTCCTCTTTTCCTGGGAACTCGTCCAATTGTGAAGCCCCGTCCCCCTCATTAAGTCATGTGCCTCCTAGCATCCAACGAGGTGTGCTTAACGGTAATTATCGTAATGACGTGTGGCAAGGGTCAATGAGTACAATTAAGCGACAATCTCTTGGCGTTATGTCAAGCATGCAAGGGTTAATGCATTGCGTAATGATGATTGACAGGTTACATGTCTGGACTCCTCTTTTCCTGGGAACTTGTTCAATCGTGAAACCCCGCCACCTCGTTAAGTCACGTGCCTCCTGACATCCAATGAGGTGTGTTTATGGGTAATTAGTGTAATGATTGACAAGTGTTAATGCATAGCGCAATGATTATTGACAGGTTGCATTTCTGGGCTCATCATTTTTTTACTGACTCTGGGAACTCATTCAATCATAGGAGATTAATTCTAACTGGTTAATCTATCGCATAAGGGAAATTGTGGAGGACGCCTAGTCAGTTTAATGGATTGATCATTAAACGTCTGGACTTCGGTGTTTTTAGCCATGACAATGTACAAGGGTCGATGTATCGCATAAGGACAATCAGTTAGTTATTACTCCACAGATTAAAATTAATTAGTTGAGCTGTAAAATAACTCTGATCGCTTGTGACGATCATCAAAGTCATGCAAAGTTCAGTAAATCAATTTTCAATTGAGTTAGAGAAATAACAGCAAACTATTACATTTTAATTGGGCCTTGAGCGGTCATGCAATATAGGGAAAAGGTTCCAGTTACCAATTGACTCAGTGTTTGGACGGGCTTAGAGCCAAAAATTCTTTAAGATTTTGGGGGGTTTTCAATTAAAACAATACGAGTCATTTCCCATTTCCCAATTTTTAAAATAAAATAAGGTTTCAGTAAATATATACGCAGTAAAATATACAGATGATGAATATACAGATAATAAATATAAAGTAGATATACATACGAATAAGTGAAAATTTAAAACAAATTATGTGTAAAACAAATACAAACACTAATGTAATTAAAATATAAAATGTACAAATGTTTTCGAGTGGGATCCAGTGACCTGTAAAGTTAACCGATAGACACAGGGAAGGATGTGACTGAGGTATTACACGAAATTGATTTCCCCTGCCTGCGCACACCCACCCACCCACACACACACACACAGCCCAATCAAAACAAAAACGTCTATACTCACTTACATTCAGGTTGACTTCTAAACAGTTCTACATGATCGAAGTACTCGTCGCAATCTTGACCAGACATTTCATGCCTGATTCCACCTTGCAGTCTAGTTAGGTCGTTCATCACGTGGGTTGGAAGGTCATCTGAGCGGATGTTGTGAGAGTTTAATATGTACTCCAGATGGGTTAATGGTGCCATGTTGCCATAAACTCTTGTTCGATGGTTAGCATGTGGTTAATGCTGGAGGGATCAATGTCGCTATGTCTGACAGCATCTAGCACATCCTCCAGAATATCCAAGGGGGTACTCTCTCAATCCGGGGTCATTTTTGACATTGTCACCCATGTGCTGCGCATCTGATGTACACGCTTCAGGTTCTTCATCATCATACTCGTACATCAGATGCCTCTTGCGGCTAACTGCCATTGTGACGTCATCGTCGGTCAGCTCATCTGCCGAATGTTTACAGGCCCCATCGGCACTCTTAGGAATCAGATGAAGATTAAAACCAAAACGACAAAGGGTTAAAAAAATATTAAAAAATATAGTATATTATGTCAAGGGAGGCAACTACATTGTTCTGAGCACGTGATATAGTGCATAATTCCAAGGGAGGTAACTAGCTTTTTCCGAGATCGTGCTGTAATTTTTTTTTAAATGTCTAAACTTTTAACTTAACCTAACAATATACGTACATCTAAATGGTATAAAAACAGCTATTAATGTGTAAAAGTAACTGAATGAATGATAGCATTATCTTTCAGAATCTGTATAGTGAAATTTGTAATTTTTATTTTCAAAATGCTTCATTCATTCATTCATTCATTCATTCATTCATTCATTCATTCATTCATTCATTCATTCATTTATTTTCATTTTGACATATGGGGAATATATAATTTACAATTATGTAGCGGATGCAGTATGAACAAATTGTTATCTCGATTTTCATGGCACCTAGCTTACTGTTATTATTTGCTGCCTGTGGTGGCTAGTGCGTTTGTTGTTGTTACTGCTAATTCTAACTAATCTCCTAGTAATTATGCACATACTGCTCCATAACTTGCACAGTATACAATATTAATGCACAGCGACGCAGATTCATTATGTAACGATGCTGATACACATCTAGCATTAGTTTTTATTATTGTTTTGATAGTTTTTTACCTTATTGCCTTATTTAAGTAATACCGCTCAACGCATGTCGAGACTTGCTTAAATAAGTAAAAATCTAGCAAAATAATAATAACAACTATAATAATAATAATAATAATAATAATAATAATAATAATACTAATACTAATAATAATTAACTCCACGTTTGCTGGTGGGTCTTCTTCTCTATCAGATACTCTGTTATGACTCCATAAGTAACGAAGCCATTAACTCTCGGTGGTGACACAATATCTTCAACTTCCAAAATATTGCTATAGCTATTACACTCCATTTTTAATGTATATAAGCTACACAATTATAATCAAAATCCCATTATTGGCACATTTTATTCTGAAGAGTTACAGAAAATACGTTTAAATGACGTTAACAAGCAACTGTATCGATTATAAAAACTTGTTAAAAGGCGCAATAAGTGAGAAGCGAGAAGCTTACACCAAATGGTGGGTTTATCCTAATTCGTTTAATTCGTGGATAAGTTATTCAGAACTTAAAACTATTTAGAATCATTACCGAGCTACACCCCTGTCCCACCAAGACACCCACCCCACCACACCACCACACACCCCACCACACTCCCCACCCTATAGCGAGCGTGACAGTTGCAGAAATGTCTATAAACAGTCCAGAAATTCGCAATAATGATTATCGTTTGTCATTTTTTGGTGGAAAAGTACACAGAGATGAGATAAGATATCTCGCTCAGGTTATAATAATTTATTTGGGCATTCAAAATGATAATAAAGGTGTTTGAATTTCGTTAGCGTCTGGGTGTTTGGGGTACATATTACTAGCACTGAGTATTAAAAACACCAAAAGTTGAAAGGTTGGCGCTGTCACTGGTTTAGAAAGAATAGCTAGAAACTTGGAGCAGTTTTATATTATGCTACTGAGTAACAGTAGCATGGATTTCTATCCAGATACTAAGATTTCGGAATTCAAAGCGCATCTTCTAATGCTTTTAAGGTTCTCTGGAAAATGGGAAGTCGGTTTGTCATCCATATTGTCTCCAAAAAGTTGGTTAACATTAGCAATGTCTTCAAACGATCCTGCTACATTCTTATGAACCCATGTCAACTAAAGTTCAACCTAGAAAAAGAAAAGAAAAAAGGTGGTCTAAACATAGTCGAGGAGGTCTTGATAAATTTAATCAGACTAATACTTTAAAAGTAGTAGTAGCAAATTCGGAGCCTCGGCGTAAAGCTGTAGAATTACCTCTCTACATCCAGTGCATAGAAATACCTAACGGCATCTATACAGTTAAGAATCTAATAGAGTTTATAAATAAACAGATTAATAGCCACAAACGTTAGAAAAATGGCATTAGATTAAACTATTTCACAGATCGAATCAACCTCGTAACATTAACCGTTATGCGAATATTTGCGATTGAATTTGATGATGACATGGGTAAATTGTTAGGCTATCACGACCAAGCATATCATTAGTGCCCATGGGCGGAGTTCTATCAATGCGTAAAAGTACTAAGATTACATTAACTATGGCTTATGTGCGATATCATAAGCCATAATGTAGTTGGAGATGCTATAGCGCTGCTGTTAAGAGTTATGTCATTATCTAGCAGCCACAGAGGTGAAGATATTTGTCAATGGACATTTTGTGATATTCAATATAGAATCGTATCTAAGAATTACATTGACACGATAGGCGTGGTTAAAAGCGATGGGACTTGAGAGACCATACCATTTGAAGATGGCCCATCACTGAGTGTACTTTGTTTACATTTTAGACCTTAGGTTTAAAAATTGATGCGTTATCGTTAGCTATATCTAAATATTTTAATGTTTTGCCTGTTAAAATAACAAAGCAAAAATAAAGTATACATGTAAACTGGATTCAGCCATGTTGAGAGCTTATTACGCTCATCAAGCTAGTGGGTGTTTAGCCATATTCGTAGGCACTAGGAGTCAAAAGGGTCATGGGTAAGGAAATATTATAGGTTCGCTGTTCAGAGCAGCCATACCATTTAGTCCATGAGCCAGACTCCAAATTTTGAGCTATTGGTAACATTTGTGGGGAATAATCGACATGCATATTTTCAAATAGTGTGATATCAATACTTTCGATTTTTATATGATAGACATCTGAAAAGGGCAGCTTTAATGAGAACGGTATGCTACAATGGAGGCATCCCACTATAAGTGTGTGTTAGTGCGTTTTTACAAAAATTAGTGAGACTATTAAAATAATGACTCCGGCGTATTATAATTTTTCTCAGGCTTGCATATGGACATTTCACATCTACCATGGCAAAGTAAACCACATAATTGTACTCTCTTCCAAAATATTAAATTTTAATTTAAATGATTTTGTGAAATCTTGGTATTTTTAAAGAAATATAAAATACTTTTATTTTGTCACTCTCAATGTGTCCTTAATGTCTTTCCCTTTGACAATGCCTTATTTCGCATTATTCCTCAACCCCGTAAATTAAGTACTATACAGCTATCTCAAAATATATTTGATCTATAGATATTTTAATAAACACACCAACATTCTAAGAATGCATCGATATTTAACCTGTGAAGTTTTGTTCTACATCAAGCACTTATGTTTGAAGATAATTAACTGTCTAACATGTAATTTGAGCAAGTGAATAATGAATGATGGTAAAATATAGAATTTGCTAGGCAGTATTACAGTAGTTTCCTGTTATATAACGGTGGCGATGGTGCAATACCAATACAAAGTTTCTGCGAATGTATGTGCATTCCACTAAGGCAAATACAGGTCTTTTCTATTAATCATTCTAATTGTCGTCATCCTTCTCATCATTATCACTGTTATTTTCAATTTTCGCCACTAGTGTGCCATCATCTTGCTCAATGGATCGGTTTGCACATGAACGAATGGAGCACAATCAGTACATTTTAGGCTATTTACCATGCAGGAACATTTCACGGGCAAACAAGCGTGTGTACATCTGCAGGCCAGGAGCTCAAGTACCATGTCAGGGGCTTGGAGTCCATTCATCCAATCAACTCTTACTCCACTTCCATCACTGTGTAAATTCCAGCCAAAATCCTGAGGATTTGGTGTATCTTGATATTGAACTAAACATTGTTGCCAAATATGCGCTTGATAGTTTGCTCTAAGAATGTGCTTTCTGAGAGTATCTTGGCAAGGTGGTAATTGTTCCAAGTCTACATTTCCTTTTCTTCCACAGAAGATGATGTATCGCAGCTCATTCACCTTTGTTACTTTCTTGAACCCATACAAAGCACAGGTAAATGCCTCGAGTTCGGCGTTAAGTGCTGGAGAGACTTGGCAGTGGCTACCTAACATACTGAATGCTTGCTGATAACATGGTTCGACCGTACCAGTTTTAATGCATTCAGCTTTCCATGACCAGCCATTGCTTCAACAGTGGTGTGAATGAATGCAATCCAGGGAGTGCCGTACATACTTCATAACCAAGGGCAGAGGCAAGGTTGCTGACATCAACATGTCTAGCTCGGTTCTGTGTCCCACACATAATGTATACTGGAGCTGCCATTCTGCTTGAGTTTGCCAGGAACAATATCAGGACATCTGTATCCAAACATCTAATGACAATTGATTTGATGGAATCAGTTGCTGCATGATCTGCATGCAAAACAACACGTGTATCCACTTCTTCTTGATTTGTTTTCAAAGAAGGAACTTCTACACACTCATCTTCTGACAATTTGTAGCATTGACCTTCATACACATACATTGTTTTGCCTTTAGGTCTATTTCTGAATTTCTCACCTTTCCATTCACCACAAAGAAACTGTATAAGGCTTGTCTTATTGTTTTGGCCACATAAAAACTTTCGCCACTGTTGGACCTTTTGACCTCCGGAAATGTTCTTTAGATGATGGCCCCACATGCACCTCTGTTCTCACTCCTCTCAATGTTTTTGATGGACAAGTCACGATAAACATCGAAGACAATGTCAATTCTCTTGCTATGGAAACCTTCAGCCATTACCATTGTGAATATTGTTTCATCTAAATCGGAAAATGTTTTCTGAATGCCCTTAACCTTTTGGACTATGCTCATGCCATCGATTATGCATGTGAATGGCTCAGGAATTATTTCTGCAAATGCAGTACCCTTCTCTAATTCCTTGCCCAAAGCTACTTTGTTTGTTTTGTGCATTGCCCCAGCAGGCGTTGCCAGGGACCATCGAATGGGTCCTGCAGGATGTTTTAAAACATCCTTCATATCTAGCTTGTGGCTTTGTGCTATCACTGCCATGTGACCAAATAAGTTTCTGTCAGCTTTAATTATCACTTCCTTTCCTTTTGTCTTGATAGCATTGGTTTTATTCAGACTAGAAAATGTTTTAAGTTGTAGCTTAGGTAGTGTATCATTAAACTTCTTGATCAGCGTAGCATTTAGTATTTGTTCACGGAATGCATTGTATGCATCCTGACCTTTTGATTGTGCTTCAACCAAATCTGGAATTGTCTCTATTGGGACACTCATGGCCGTTGAAATGTTGACTTGATCTGCCATATTGTCACTAAACGGATTTATCCTGTTATTTTCAAGCATATCTAATACAGACGATACATCTGACTCGTCCCTACATATCCGCATGGGTGTCATGTCTGGGTGACTGAAGAAACCTTTTGAAACAGAAACCATTTCGCTAAAACATGTGACAAAGCTTGGGTAAGCATGCGCTTTCAGCCGGTTTAGGTGTGGCTGAAGGTGTTTTAGCTGGTAAAAAAAATTAAAACATCTGTGAAAAATTGGGCTTTGAATATCTGTAGATCGTACCAAAAGCCATAACGCTAGTGTGTAACACTATCTCAGAAGCTAATTCACAACCTAGGAGCAAAAGTTCTAATATGGGTCAACGATCTGCTAACCATCGTAGAAGTCATTCAGCACATAACCGTAGAGGGAGAAGCATCAGAAACTCTAAACAGCTTGATGTATTTAGTTGACTAATAAGATGGCAACTTGTCACTGCACTAAAAGTGAAGTAGTCAATTAACGGCTGCATTATGGTTTAAGATACAGCAGGGTGTATGGATAATAAGATGGTTAATAATGTCGGTGATATGCGTAGAAACCTTAATGTTGCCCTAAGTAACCCTGTGGAAATGGTCGGTAGAATTCATTCTGACAGTTTTCTTCAGGAAAAACATTTAATCAATGGAGTTTCCTTAAAGCTACGTTTTACATCAAGTAAGCCAGATTTTAACGTCTTTCGTGGTGATGCGCACACTTACAAATTTCGTCTGCATGAAGCTACATTAAATTTACATAGGGTCAAACCTATTCCAGAGGCGATTAACGCTCACGCATTGACATTACCAAAGGCCCCTGCTCAATACCCTATTAAAGGAGTTATCGTCAAATCATTTACCATACTCACAGGGACCAGTAGCATGAATAGGGACAATATTTTTCTTGGGGACCTAGCGAGTAGAGTTATATTCGGCATAGTTGGTAATAAAGCTTTTAACGACGATTTAGATACAAACCCATTTAATTTTCAACACTGCGATGCTAACCATATTTCATGCTGTATGGATAACGAGAAAGTGTCTGGAAATGCTCTTCCACCCAATTTCACAGCTGATGGTTATAATGTTACAGAACCATCCTTGATGCTGCTTAATGGAACTGGGACGTTATTTGATGACAAATGTGTAGGGATTAACATCGATGAATATAAGGCAGGTTACACATCTTCTGTGTATATATTTTCTGTATCATAGGATTCATGGACTGACAAGGATTTCAATTATAGAGTCATTGCTCAATTTAACAAAAAATAATGCAGAATGTTGCAATAAATAAAATGTGGTTCGCCTAAATTTTGTGTTGTTTTTTTACACGTCAGTCAGCTGTAGATATTTTTTAACAATATGGTTTACGCTTGCTTTTACCATATTCAGGTTAGAATACATTTCCACGGCTATTTTCACCTTCTTTTTTCTTTCCAGAATTATAATTTTGACTTAGTTCCCCTAGAGTTACACAGATGTGGGCCTGGGGTTGGGGTGGGGGTATGGGGCCTCGGGGTGGGACAGTGTATATAAATAAAATTTGATCGAGAAAAAACAACGAATTCAATAATTATAGGTTATAACTATGTCAATAATATTAGGTTTTAATTATATTATTCGTGCAGCTTATAAACAGTACATCGTTTAGCCATTCAGTCTTACAGACTTTGTATAACTCATATACATCCCAATATAAATTTCGGATCTGTAGACAAATTGATTTTAGGTACACATTCTAATGCGTTTAAGTAATGTAATTCTACATTGTCGGTAGGTCTTAAGAAATAATCGATACCTATACACTGGTCTTCGTGCTGAAATGGTCTGTCATGTTGACAACTATAGCAGTCCCGAATTGCTAGTCTACGGATCACCAAATTCAATAAGCTTGCGATAATAGCCATAGCATTGTCACCGCTAGATTGTGGAACGTTTTTAGGAGTCAAAACTCAGATATTCACATTCATTTATATCTTGATCAGTGGTATAATGTGTAGCTACCGGTTCAGTGTAAATTTCAACATTGCTTGGCGAGTCGGGCGATGTAACACACGTGTCTTCATAATCAGATAATTCATTAGAACTCAGCGTATCTGACAAAGGTTTGAGTCCCAATGGCATTTCTTCTTCTATATCCGTAGACCACTGTTGAATAGCGTAATCTAACACTACGAGATCCTCTGAAGATACATAATCAATAAGGTTCTGAATGGTCCAGTCTATTTCAGAATCAGAATCGGCTACATCGACAACGTTGTCTGGGTGCTTAGATGTTATTCCCAGTAATCGAGTCATGCAGGCTCTCGAAAATATGTAATCCTTAGTCTTTAAAGTATCATCCTCTAAAACTGTAGATAGTTTAAGTTCTTCAACCATAGTCGTAATGTTTAACATGTCCAATATTAACTTTGAGTTAACATTTACGCAGCTGCTTAGAGTTCTGACTATTTCAAACCATACGTCTTCATCAACTATTAACTTTAAGTTGACTCTGGGGCCGGAGAGTAAAGGCGCATTACTGCATAACCCGATTTGTCTCTGTCCATTATCCAAATGACACGTATCAGACATTAATCTAATGCTTAATAAACAATCTCTTGAATCTTTGGAGAGCATGGTTTCAACCATAGCGAGTTTATCTAGATATTGACGATCAGCTGTATAAATGGGTTTTTTCCGTATTCGGTAGCCTGACCGAGACACGTTAAAATTGATTGGTACTGGTGTTTTCGTGTATAAAATTGTTACACGAGCGTAGAGTCTGTTATAGCTCTGAGACTTTCATGCAAGTTCTCCTTCCAAATTCTCTACGAGTCACTAGAGAATGTTACGCTCCTGAACGATGGTTTCATCTCAGTTTGACCTGGCAAAATAAAGTACCAAGTTAGCTTGACATACGGGTATTTGGTGCTGATAGTGGCCTTTAATTGAGGTTCTAATTCATATATGTAATTAATCTGCATACTCTATTGGAACACCTAGCCCTATGCACTGTTTCTTCAAATGCAGGAATCAGACCCACGAACTTTTGAAATGTATTACCGTACATAAACACACCTCACTTGGTGGGGTAAACCCTACCAAAACTAAGCTCGCAGATGTCAACTACAAATTCATCATTACGTTTCATGACACGTACGTGCACATTGTTACCAAGCACATGTCACAGCCCATAAAATATGCGGTATTTACAATTATTATAAATGTTGAACAAACCAGTTAAACAAAATCAAAACATTAATGCATAACAGATCAGATTGTTGAACCACATTTATACAATTTCTCCTATCGATTAACGTGCGTCACACATCATTATGCTAATTACCCTTAAGCTCACATCATCGGATGCCAGGAACCATATGATTTAGCGAGGGGCGGGGCTCTGGGATTGAATGAGTTCAAAGAGTCAGGAAAAGACAAGTCCAGACATGCATCTGGTCATTCATCCTTAATTACCCTCATTAGGCCGTGTCAATCATTATGTTAATTCCCCATAAGCACACCTCATTGGATGTCAGGAGGCACGTGACTTAAAGAGGGGTGTGTGCCTCGCGATTGAACGAGTTCCCAGAAAAAGACGAGGTCAGAATGTAACCTGTCAATCATTCCTAATTACCCTCATTAACCCTTGCCAATCATTACACTAATTACACTTAATTGGATGACAGAAGTCACGTGATTTAATGAGGGGGAGGGGCTTGTCATTGACACCTAATTAGCATAGCAAAAGAAAAAAGGTGTAAAAATCCGTCTCCAGGCTACCAACCTCTATTCAAATACCTGAACACATCGTGATCTAATCTCTGCAGCACTAAAACAATCAGAGAAGGGCAGCTTGTCAACCAATCCACAAAAGTTAAGGGTCTTGCCTAGCTCATAGAACGATGCCATGTTATATAGCATGTCTTAAATGTTCGGCAGCCCAGATGGCTGCGAGTGCTATAGCAAAATGTGGAAGCCAGGGGCCAGCAACTATAACAAATGTGCCTACACCTGAGGCAATGGCTGGAATAGCTTCGGAAATCTTCTCAACTCCATGGAAAGTGTTGTCAGCGATCTTGTGTTCTGTCTCGCCAGCCTTCATCATGAACAGAGCAATCAGAGCTCCCAATGCCACCAACAGGCTAAGAGAGCCTTTCACGTAGGTGAGATAGATACCTTTGGCTGGGTGGATTCGCTTGCACGATTCTGGCTCGACATCGCCATATTCACTGCTGGCATCCTCGTTATAGTCATTGGCATCCACATCATATTACTCGTCCTCATCATAGTCATCGTCGATGGGAGCCTCAAAAGCTTCAGGTTTATACATTGTGAATATGAGAGCTTTAATCTAATCACTATACAATGGCATCTGTTGTCTTGAATGCAGGCGTGTTTGCAGAGATAGGGTGAAAACATCATAACCATGTGATGGAGATGCTGTCTAATGAGAAGTTTGAGTACAGCACAGCAAGGCACTAGAAAATCTGTGCCAAAGGGAGGCACGCCACTGGCAACAAAGTGCTCATGCCACCCAAAACATCAAAGAGCCAGATGAGAGTCTCAATGAGTACTACGAGGCTGTAAAGATCTCAGACCTCAGCGCTCAACTATGTGGCATCAGCAGCTCAGAAGATAATGGAGGCCATATTACTGTTGGCTGTCAGTGGTGCCAAAATCATGCTCTGCATGCGCTCAAGCTGAATACTAGTGGTGTGCAATAAACAAAGCTTGGCATAACTGAAGTACAGCACTGTCACACCCACTGAGCGAGTGCCTGCTCGCTCTCGGAGCATGTTTCCAACATGAAGACTAACCTGGTTGACATGGTTAGGTGGATGTCCTACCTCCGCGGTGATACTGACCCTCAAGTGCCAACTTGAGAACCTCGTGGCCACTGGTTAGACGTTGCAAGGAACACGACTTCGTTTCATGTCGATAGAGACAACAAATCGCCTGATCGCGTACCTCATCAAGAACATTGGTTTGAGCCACTACAAGTTTGAAGTTGTCTAGCTCCCCCACCTTCTGGACTACCCCTCCATTCTGAACCAGGACTGCGACAGCTACACAATCGGAGACACCCCATTGTAGTATCAACTCTCGCCACTGGTTAGCTGTGGCCTGGAACTGCTCGTGCTCTCACTCTACATGTAAGATTCGCTGTCTAGAGCCTGCACGTTTTAGTTCCTGGTCGTTCTCATCCTTTCAGGCGTGAAGTCGTAAAGAGGTCATCGCTACACCATCAAGATGTTCAGTATACACCTGGAGGAACAGCCTGTCCTGCATCATGGCCGGGTTTATGCGTGTCTGTTACGAGGAGGGAAAAGAGTGGCACGCTAACAGGAATTTGTAGGAAGCTGAATTCTGTGAAGCCCTCATTACACTCCATGGCATAGTCTCCTTTCTACTTCGCATAGTAGGTAGGTTGGTTCACAAGCCAGTGGAGCCAGGATTCGGTACTCATCGTTCACATACATGGTGTCTAGGGTGCTGTTGCTCTGCAAAATCTCCCACCTGCTCACAACCTGCGGGAGCTCTACATCACTCTCCATGGCGCTCTCGAGCTTGAACTTGAGCATCATGCTCCTAATCTTATGGATCTGTCCTGAGATAACGAAGTCGATGTACTTCCCAACCATGGAGAGTGGCTTCTCATCATAGATACCAGGTCGAATGACTGTCAGGCGAGATCATGATTTCAACCACCCCACCTGGATGTTGTACATGCTGCTTCACATTTAAAGTATCTCTATAGTGTCTCTATAAAGACAGGCTAAACGCATCCATGTTTGGTAAAGTGCTTCAGTAGATTGTTTTCCACCAGGAGTCGTGACACTCTCACAAGAGTAGGCCTACAGTCAGGCCTGTGGTACATGGGACGGCGCCAGTAGGCACGAGGATACCATCTATTACACGAATAAGGGGACTAATTCGTGCCATCAACGTACTTGCTGTACAGTTCCGGAGCAACTGACTACTTCTGGGGTGAGATTAGTGCCGCTGTGACTGAGAGCCATGGGGCTGGACGTATATCTAGCGGTATAGCTTGGCAGTCTTCTGCACACCTGTGACGAAGTCTTGATTTGTCCCCTTGTGAACCAGGCTGTCTTATATGGTCTCGTGGAGAGCACGCCCACACTTCGAGCTGAAGCACAGCAACGTAGCATTGTGGCTGATGTCTGGTGAAATCCCACGGCTGTACTTTTGAGAGAGGATGAAGACCACGATCTTTGTGTGTCGGATGCTTCTGGTAACATTGCTGAGGTATGTGGCTGTCTTCTGGTCCATTGCGGCGACATCTATAACTAGGACAAGCGAGCCAGTCAGTCAAGCTGTAAGCAACTGTTCATTTAGTGCCTGTAGGTTATTGTCTTTGCGATAGGTCTCTTATACCACTGGCTATTGCTGTCAACTGCCTCAGCGGTCATACACGAGGAGTATGTAGTGTTCACGCAGATGTTATGGCTGAAAGGCACACAATGACCAGCACCACTTGTCCAGAATCAGCTGGTCTACTGCTCTATGGGTTGACCTGTTCCACGAAGATGGTTAGCACCTATTCAGCAGTAGTTTCATCTATACCTGAGAGATTGAATGAGGGCACCTTCTGTATGAGCCCATTCACATGCAGGATGGGCAGCATCATACCGCCGATGGGGATGAAGGATGTGAAGAAGAAATTGCAGCAACAGCTGAGACGGTACCACAGAGGACCTGCGTCAGTAGCAGGGATTGCGGTTTCTAGGACATCGGGTATCCATGTGATACATACCCATGAGGTCATGGCCTGTCAAGACTATTAGGAGGTCTTAAACGGCAGGCTGAAGAACCCAGACATCTTCACCTCGGGTAGTTGGAGGCTGGAGGTGGCACACGATGCTCTGTCAATAGTGATATGGTTTAGGCCAATGGTGCCCACCTTGAGATTATCTCCATCCTGTTGGAATGAGCTCAGTCGTTTTAGCAGGTCCTTAACAATGTCCTGCACATACGACTAAGCCATCACCTTGATGGCACCAGCCTCGTCAAATCTGAACATGCCATGCATCACCGCCCTGTCCTTGATGCCCATTCCCTTGTAAAGGCATGGCCTTGTTGATGGCCAATTGTCCTAGCATGTCAGTATTTCTGACAAGTTCTCTGGTCGATATGGTACCTCACCTCTCCCGTGGCTCCCGTGGATCTCCATTATCATCGGATTCTAGGAATGAGACGGGTGCAACAGTGTTATCTGAACCTCGCCCAAGTGCGCCAAGTATTCAAGCTCCTTGCTTTCTAGGGCTGTGAGTGATAGAGACATGAGAAGGGGATATATTTTGCTATACATTTGCGGTGTAAACCTAGTCGTATTCAGAGGGAAGTGTGGACATATGTGCTGCTATACAGAGGACACTCACTCCAACTGAGTCGATGTGTCGGTGGAGAGCGCAGCCACCATGGCAGATGACTTCTTTTGTATGTGCCATTGGTTGAAGTATTCGCACACGACCTATTTCTGCTCCTTGGTAAGGTCCTTCTTCCAGACAACAGTACCCTCAGCCAGGAGACGAGCTTCATCACTGTCTGTCTTGGCCACACGATCGTCGGCAGCCAGAATGTCCTTTACTTCGTCGCTATCACCCCCGAACTCAGTCCAAAACTCTGGGTCAGTCGCCCACATGGCACGGCAGAACAACATACTGCTCTTCACCTTCCCCCAGTTCACTTCCATTTCGACTGTCATCCTGCAGGCATGTACCACACGCTTTGGCATGTTGCTGGCTATAATATTTCGGATCTCGAATCGTGCGATGATGGACTCGAGGACTGACTGTAGGCTAGCCATGATTATTTCGGCTATGGACTGAGCAAGTTCATCTTGACATGCTGTCATTGTGTGTGGTCGTGGTTTATATAGAAAACTTAAGCTTCCGCCCAGTCATGTGGTGGCACCTTGTCAGACATAGGCCATGATGATCATGGCCATAGCACTTATTATTAACTCTAGAGCCGTGGTTTCTAATAGTGAAATGCGATCGTCCATGAGCTTGGTGGCATCAGTGTAACAGGCAACACTGATGGCGATCTTTGTGATTCGGGTGGCTTATTTCCAGACAGTGCTCAGCAATCACACTCATTACTGTGACGAGGATGGCCGCTCCAGCGGCTGGAAGAACTTCGCCCCGGCCTGTCATCCTCACCACAGCCACATTTGCTGCCATGTTACTGGCGACATGAACCGTCGGTGGCTTAGCATACGTCAGTATCTTCTGGGTCTTGCTTTTGAGCAGCCTTTCCACCTTCTAAAGGCTCGTCTGGCTCTCTGACAGATGCTTTACAATCTGTACCGTTGTCGTCATCACTTAACGCTGAGTATACAATGAGGTTAAATGTGTGTGTTCTGCCTCGAGATAGCTAACCAGATCTGCCCAGTCTGCATCCGCTAGCTGAGTAGGTTGGTACTCTCTCTCTCTCTCTCTCGCTCGCTCGCTCCCTCCCTCCCTCCCTCCCTCCCTCGCGCGTCTCTCTCTCTCTCTCTAAATAAATATATATATCAACACAACTGACACATATATAAGGATAAAGAATACATTACATGGGAATGTATTCTTTTACTTCGAGGATAACGCACATTCAAATGTTTGGGACGGAGGTGGGGTGTATCATTTATAGTAGACATGGGACGTTATGACCCCCACAAAAGAAATTAACACGTAGATGTGAAAATCCTTTGTGTGAAGTGTGCGCATCTTTTGTGTAAATATTTATTTTGTTAAAATCTTTTGTGTAATGATTTCATTGGTGTGGCCATGTTGTCCCTGCAGTGTTAGATGTTAGATGTAGAGGGTGGGTTATAAACCTGCCCCCTCGTTAAATCGCATGACTGTTAGCATCCTATCACGTAATGATGATTGACAAGGGCTACTACATTATATAATGATTTCTTTTGTGGGGGCCATGTTCTCCCTGCAGTGTTAGATGTAGAGTGCACGTTCACAAGCCCATCCCCCTCATTAAATCACATGACTCCGTTCATCCGATAAGACTCTTAGCGGCCTATCGCATAATGATAAGGGGTAATGATGGTAATTAAGCAACTTCAAAAGCACAGATGTCTTTGAGCGAGTGCAATGCACAATGGTTAATCATAAGGATGATTGACAGGGTACATATCTGGACTCGTCTTTTCTGGGCTATGGGAACTCAATCATGAAGCCCCACCCCTGGTTAAATCACATATACCTCCTAGTGTCCTATCATGTAATGGTCATTGACAATTGTTAATCGGGTGGCAAATCGTATAAAAGAGGTTAAAAATCTGTTTGGCTCAAGCTTAACTTTTGGATTTTATTTAAATGGTTGGTTCAACGTTCATTATAATTATGAATTCTGAAGATTTTATGGGTTGTGAAGTGCCCATTGCGCTCGGTTACAATGTGTACATCGCATCATGAAATGTAATGCCGAATTTGTAGTAGACATACGTGAGTATATAGTTGGTAGTGTCTATCCCACCTAGCATGGGTGTTTATGTATGTCGATACATTTCGAAAGTTTGCCGCATTCTAGCATTCGAAGAAACTGTGCTTAGGGATAGGTGTTCCGATAGAGTAGAGCAGATTAATTACCTATATGAATTAGAGCCTCAATTAAAAGTCACTATCAGCACTAAATATCCTTATGTCCAGCTAACTCGGCACTTTACTCCACCAGGTCAAACTCAGATGAAACCAATTTGCATGGAATTCTTGGCAATATAGCGAACTCTACACTCGTGTAAGCGTGTTATACTTGAAAAACAGCGCTTCCAATCAATTTTTACCATGCATTGGTCGAACCACACAATACAGAAAAAGAAATTCTACAGCTGATCATCTATATATAAGCTATGATCTCCAAAGATTCCAGACAACAGCTATTAAGCATTAGATTAATGGCTGAACCGTGTCCTTCGGATAATGGGCAGAAACAAATAGGTCTATGCAGTAACGTGCATCTGGTCTAAAGATTACAGATTATTGAGATCCTGTGTGATTCGATTACTGGGATTAACTCCTAAGCAGACAGACAATGCTATAACGACTTCACGTTAGATGATCCAGAAATAGACAGATCCATTCAGAACCGTTTCGATCACATATCCCCAGAGGTACGTTAGATCTCACTATTCAACAGGGGTCTACGGGTGTAGAAGAAGAAGAAGAATTGCCTTCGGGATTCGAACCGCTGCCAGATATGTTGAGTTCAAATTATGAAAATGAGGTTTTTACATCGTCAGACTAAACCCATCAATGTTGAAATTTATGCACACACACGCACGCACGCACGCACGCACGCACGCACGCACGCACGCACACACACACACTCACCCTGCCGAATGATACACCTTTTGATATATTTTTGATATTTTCCATCAAGATATTGATGAACAGGACTATCAGAGTTTTGGCTCTAAAAATGTTCCCAAATCTATCAGAGACAATGCTGCACATATTTTCACTAACCTATTGAATTTAGCAATCTGTATTCTAGCGGTTAGTGAATACTATGGGTGTCAACACGACCATCCATCTCAGAGGGAACACCAGTGTATGGGGATCGATTATTTCTTAAGGCCTGTCGACAATGTTGAGCTACATTACTTAAATGCATTAGAAAATGTGTCTAAAATCAATTTCTTGTGTGCATTGTCTTCGACCCAAATTTAATTTGTTATGTCTATGGACTATGGAAGACTGATTGGCTAAACTATATACATGCTCAGCTTATAAACTGCACGAATATGATCTTAAAATAAAAGCATAGATATAATTATAACCTAGAATTATTTGTCATAATTATAACCTAGAATTATTTAATTCGTTTTATTTTCTCGATCAGATTTCACTTTTATTACCACTATTAAAATTGATATATGATCTGTCTAAATGCGTGTTTTGCTCTATTCGCTAACCCTACTCCACGACCTACCCAACCATTGTGATGAATAACAAGGATACCCCCGCTCAGACCCACCTTTCATTCAGATCTTTAATTCACCATGGGGGGGGGGGGTCATTAGCCAGGTGGGACAGGGGTTGGTGTACCGCTAGAGGCTACGTAAAACCCCCTAAATACCTCTGAAAATGAATGCCAACTTTGAAAATATTCTAACTCGAATATGTTAAAACAATCTAAGCCCACATTTTTGAAAGATTAACATCTGCAGACAAAAAACATCAAAGAACCTTTTATGTGAACATCGTTTTAATTACAACTTTCCCCACTGAATAACTATAAGGCTATGGTTTATTAATTTATAGGCTAAGCTTTTTACGATGCTATAGGTTTCTTTTTAAATCAAGCAATATCGATATAATTGAAATCATGGGCACGCCATGCATCCGATGCTACAGATAATAGATACAGAACTCACCACAATGAGTCGAGAATAGGGGCTGTACAGTAATGTCTTTATATCTCTACAGGTTACATAAAGGACTCGTTTTGACCATTAGCTCATGCCATGGAGCGAAGCCGAACGAGTGAAAATTTCATATTTTCCATATTTAACGATATACAAGGTGATCCAATGAGTGCCTGGAAGGTTTCTGGATCTGTATTAACTATAGGAAATGATGGTCTTCTGATGTGTTTATGGATACAGGCTTTAGTGAAAAACTCCCAGGAACACTTTATCTCATCTCCCATCTCCAGTGCTACTGAACTCTTAACACCCATTCATCATTATCGACCAGCAACTTCCCGCCATTACCCACCCCAGCTCACCCCTTAATTCTCTTCCAATGGCTAAACCCCCAAATGCGCCTGTAAAATTTGTAAAACCATTTGAGTTTCCGAGCTCCAACCACACTAACTCTACATACCCACATCCCACCCTCACTAACTCAGCCACGCTCTCCCCCACATGTGTCAGCTCAAACACCCCTACCACACCACCGCCATCTCTGATTATCCCAACCCCACCATAGTCTACTCCACCTACCCCTACCCACCACTATCATCCCCACACCACCCCATGGCAACTGACCCCCGCAGATACCAACCCCCACCCGACCGCTAGCAACTCTGTCTGCCCACACTATACCCCATTAAGAAAACTAGTATTGCAAATATAAATCGGCTCAAGTCGCGTGGAGTGGGGTTAATTTAATTGAAAATAATGATATGGAAGTTAATAATATTATGGGGGGTGGGCCTAACATGCTCGGTGGAGGGGTTAGCACTGTAGAGGGTGGGGATTCGGGGTCTGAGGGGGTTGACAGACATTCTGATCAAATTGTTACTGCTATGCCTAGACCTGACACACCTGACATAGCTGATATGTACAATATAACTCTCAATCGCACCTTCCAGCATTTTGATGGTTTAATCCAGACTCCATATGACTGAGAATTTGGTTGAAGTTCTGAGCGAGTACCTCAATATGTGAAAGAATATAAGATAGCTTTTATGCTAGCGTGAATGCATCGCCTCAAGATTACAGTCGGGTCATGATAAATCACCCAGCTCTAAACATCCTGATCCAGGTGGACTTTCCAAAAGTCCAAGATCTGACAGCTACAGCAATAACGAATGCAATTTCTGAAGTGAGTCTTGCGGGGCCGGGGCAAGTTCTAGATGCTGATTCTTGCCCTAAGCTTCATTGCAGGCAGGAGAAATGTCCTAGTTGCAAGACTGAAGTTGATTTATGAGACCACGTTTGTTATGTGCAGGGTTATGACGAAGAACATATGGGCTTAACTGCGAAGCGTAAGGCACATCACCCTAAAAACTTAAATAAGAACTTATCATCCATACCTCAACGTTTCATCTTTTATTATTTTGAAATGAATCAAGTGACAATGTGTCATGAGGTTATTGATGTCGTCGCTCAGATAGCTTGCTATATATGCATTAGCAAACCTCATGATGACCATTGCGATGAATGTGATGAATGCTGAAAATAGATTACCTTTGAAGGTACTAATGCTCTAAACGATTTCATGCAATGGTTATTAGCTACGAAATCTGAGGGAAAGGGTACGCAAAATACTAACACTCTACGTTTTAATAACAACATCGCTATAGCTCATAACAGTCATGGTTTTGACTACCAGCTATATTCAATCTACCTAGTGAGAAAGGATTTTTTCCATATCTCCTAGACAGAAACGTATACTTTTATTATGTCAGAGAGTACCCTGTGAATGACTATTATGGTGCCAACAGTATGTCGGTGTCAGCACGTAAAGAGGTTGATGAATGGTATGATGTCATGTAAGACTGTGTTTTCAATTTTAGGGATTCCATGATGCTTTTCTGCAGGCCTGACATAGATATTCTATGAATGGTTTGCGGTAATTTTCGTGAAATGTTCATCCATGAAACTGGGATATTGCCTTTCATGTCATCTATGGCGCTAGCATCATTATATAATAAGCTGTTTAGGGCTAACTACGTAAACGATCAAAAGCTAGTAGCTCCGCCTGTTACAGGGTAAATTAACCTATATAACAAGAAATGTTGCTCTGTAGAGGTGTCAAATTTATTAAAAATAATCACTCTAAAATCAGTTTCATATAATACCTCAGTCACATTATTCTCCATTTCTATCGATTAACATTACAGTTCGTTGGATCCCGCTCGAAAACATTTGTAAAATTATATTTCAGTTAAATTATTGTTTTTATCTTGCACATAATTCGTTTTTATATTTTCGATTGTTCATCTGTATATTCGTATGCATATTTTATCATCTGTATATTTATGATCTGTATATTTATCATCTGTATATTTATCATCTGTATATTTATCATCTGTATATTTATCATCTGTATATTTATCATCTGTATATCAATCATCTGTATATTTATCATCTGTATATTTATCATCTGTATATTTATCATCTGTATATCAATCATCTGTATATTTATCATCTGTATATTTATCATCTGTATGTTTATCATCTGTATATTTATCATCTGTATATTTATCATCTGTATATTTATCATCTGTATATCAATCATCTGTATATCAATCATCTGTATATCAATCATCTGTATATTTATCATCTGTATATTTATCATCTGTATATTTATCATCTGTATGTTTATCATCTGTATATTTATCATCTGTATGTTTATCATCTGTATATTTATCATCTGTATATTTATCATCTGTATATCAATCATCTGTATATCAATCATCTGTATATTTATCATCTGTATATCAATCATCTGTATATTTATCATCTGTATATTTGTCATCTGTATATTTACTGCAACTTTATTTTATTAAAATTGTGAAAAGTAAAAAGACGTGCATTGTTTTTTTAATTGAAAACTGAAAAAACATCAACTCTAACCCTTCCAAACACTGAGTAAAATTAGGCGATATTTTCCCCCAATATTGAGTGGCCATTCCAGGCAAGTTAAAAATATAATTGGTAGTTATTAACCTAATTCGATTGTAAATTGGTTCGCTAAACTTTGTACGACTCTGATGATCGTTACACACGGTCAGAGTTGTTTTAATGTGCAACTAGTTAATTTTAATTGGTTGGAGTAATAACTAAGCGATTGTCCTTATGCAATAGATTGACCCTTGTACTGTGTCATGGCTACAAAGGTCAGAAGTTCAGAGGTATAATGACCAACCCATTAGACTAACCAAGCCGTCTTCAGCAATCATTCAACAATTGTCCTTGCACAATAGATTGGCCATATAGAATTAATCTCCCATGATTGACTGAGTGCCCAGAGTCCAGAAAAGATGCGTCCATGCACCCTGTCAATCATCCTTACACAATACATTAACAATTGTCCTGTTGCGAAGAGATCATAGCTTTTGAAATCACTTAATTACCCTCATTTATCCATATCAATCATCATTACACGACATGGCCACTAAGAGTTTTATCGGATGATGGGAGTCACGTGATTTAATGAGGGGGGGGGGCGACTTGCAAATGTGCACTCTACATCTAGCAATGCAGGGACGATATGACCCACACACAAGAAATCATTTCACAATGCATTAACTCGTGTCAATCATCATTGCGCGATAGGACGCTAAGAGGCACGTACTTTAAGGAGGGAGAGGAGCAAATGGCCCACCATCTACGTCTAATATCTAACACTGCAGGAACGATATGGCGACAACAAAGGAAATCATTACACGAACGATTTTAACAAAAGAAATATTTACACATAAGTGTTCCACACCTTACACAAAGGATGTTCACACCTTAAACAAAGGATTTTCACCCCTAGGTGTGAATTTCTTTTGTGTAGGCCATATCGTCTCACTTCTACTATTTATTTTATAGTATTATGTTATCATAATGGTAATAATGGGTGTATATGAATAAGGAATTGAGATTCCAGATCTACTCTGAGGACATAACATGCATGAAACGTCACGGGTCAGAATAGAAATCTGTTCTACATGGACACTTATGATAACAATTGTATTTGGGCTATATTGCAAATAATCTACATGGACATTGAAATAATGGCATATTACTCAGATTTGCACATGGTGGTGGTGGTGGTGGTGGTGGTGTTGCTGGTGGTGGTGGTGTTGCTGGTGGTGGTGGTGCTGGTGGTGGTTGTGGTGGCACTGATTGTGGCGGTGGGAGGAATACCAGCAGCTGCAGCAGTAATGTAAATGTGTCCATCTAGGTCTCGTCTTCTAACTAGGATGCGATCAGCACCACTATCTACCGTGCTCACCCCTAACCCCTCAAACCCCCATCCATCCCGTCGTAGCTAAACTGTTGTGTTAGTGAAACATGCACGGACACCGCGACTATCA
>CM067367.1:4460000-4550000 GCA_034401795.1 Chaetoderma sp. LZ-2023a
CGCATGACACGTGTGTTTGGCCCGGCCACTTGTTCCGTTTCACATACTTTATTAGCAGCAGTAGTCATATAACGGTGGGCATACTGGTAACTTACACAATCTATCATGTGGTTCATGGTAGTTATCAGCTACCCACTGCGTGATTTCTTTACAATATGCAAAGCAGTACTGATTGGCTTTGCCATTGGCTGCTACCCATTGCATATTTTAATAGATTTAGTACTTTTTCATGCTCTACATTCTGTTTGACAGCTGTATTATATTTACTACCAAATTGTCAAAAGAAAACTAAATCTTCTCACGCTTTGACCTTTCTTGACGTATTGCGTCTACTAGTCAAACTATATCTTTCAATGCTATATCGACCACGTCAGAGAAATTCTACTGAGAGGTCATTTATCTGTCAGGCAAATAGTATTTGTTTTTTCGCGATGCAAGATGTTATGGGAATTTGGGAAAGCATCCCTTTAATATGTACAATTGAGTCCAGCTGTCCAAATTCAAATTCTTACATACGCCGACCTATAGTAAATATAAGCAAATTGTCAAACAAAATGTAGCAGGTATGCCCCCGTCATATAATTTTATTGCACAATTTGTCTGGGTCTGGGTCTTCTACTAAATAATAACCTGAATAAGTAGATTTGGCTCCCCAATTCTTGGATCAGCTGATAATATATTTAGCTTGGCATTTGTCTGTAATTTGTGTAGATATACAAGTTATTTGCTTTATTGTACGAGCACGGATTGTTGTTGATTGTGGCTTCTCTGATCGTTACATTGATCGGTATGCATGCAGGGGTGGACTGGCCCATCTGTCATTCTGCCAAATTCCAGAAATGTCGCCTGCTTGGCTGGCTGGCTGGGTTACCTGTCAATTTGAGGTTTACATAGTTTTAGACAGCTATTAATCCTCTATGGAAGACACCAGCCCAAATCGAAAGGATACCACTAGTAATGTAACTGATACAGCATATATAACAGCGTTATTGATATATATATATATATATATATATATATATATATATATATATATATATATATATATATATATATATATATATATATATATATATATATATATATATATCCCTATCTAAAGTTCAACGAAAGTACTAGCTTGGGCCAACTGGCTAGACTAACACGGGAGGTTTTTGTAGCAATGCCCTGATTATCACATTCAGGCAGCCTAAGTTGATTTAAAATAGCTAGTACCCACGAGTTTATTTTTTTTACTTGTGAATTATGGTGGCCGTTTCTAGTCGAACAAGAATTGGAGCATTTCTTAAGGACTCATCCAGACAATGCCATGCATGTTGACTTAATCTACACGTTCACAAAAATTGAGGAATCAACACAGATCAAGCATAATTCACGTGCAACATCAAAGGACGTCAATGTACATTTGCTGAAGTTTGAAACCTTGCCATCAGCTCAGATGTACTTGAGAATATTTGACATTACTACTCATGTATCAAAATATCTTGAAACGTCAGATATGAGCATGCTAAAGGTGTATCAGATGGTAATTCCATAGCAGTGATATGATAGAAACTATCAGAAAGATGCAGCTAGCATATGTGCTAATTGGGCAACCAATATTTTTAAAAAATGCCGAATTTCATATAAAAGTGGAAGACAGTGTGGCTGAGAAGTGACGAAGAAAGAAAAAAAGACCGTATCAGGTTAACCTGCAGAAGACGAACGCGTAGGCGACAATTTGTTAACTAAATATGGAATTCAGATATACAATATCATTTTTACTACCACACACAATAGCCTGTCATCGAGATCCCAGGCAAAACGGTCCCTTTATTCTGATTTGGCATGTCTAGATCCACCAAACCGTAATGATATCATATGTAATGGGGCGCCTGATGTAGCAATAACACAGTTATTTGAACAAATGCGCACATTTTATGAGAAGTCAACACTTGCGAATTCGCAATCTGAGCTGATACATTTGGCCAATAACCTTGAACCCAATGTGTCTGAATGATATGCCTTTGGAGTTGCCCTGCTGTTGCATCCCTACCGCATCAAGGATACGCAGGTTGCATTGCATAAACGTAGTCTTTTTGTCATGGCCATCTTTGGTCTACGAATCCATAGCTTCCATGAGGACTGGCAAACTATGTTCCCCATGACGCAGCATACAGCAATGCCAACAGTACTACATAGCTGCGGGCCCAGGATTATACTTTTCCTCCATGGTTCGCCACCACGAAGTGGATCATCAGTTTCTTCATATGCATGCGTTACAGATAGGTATAGGTGGGTGAATTCCACTTTGGATTCATTCATAAAGAGATTTTCAATTCTTAGTTTGCTTGCAGCTATTGGGAGAAGTTCGTCAAGGGTTTATTTTCCTCGTCTATGAAGTCCACACCGTCGGTATATTCCATCACTAGCGGAATTTCCAGAATGGACAGCCGGGCGGAGGGGTGTGTGTGTTGGGGGCGTGTTTGGGTGGGGGTGGCGTGGAGATGGCGGTGTTGGTCTTTTTGCGTACGGATTTCAATGCAGCAGCAAGGTAGCAAGTGAAAAGCACAAGGGATAAGACCGTCTCCCAGTGGGAAGCCGATTGATGTCTCAAACTCTACAGACTTCACTGACTTGACTCGTACTCTCAGCTTGGTGTCTGCAAGTAGTAGTCTCGCTAGTCGTAGCTCAGCTTCTTCGCAACTGGCCTGACATAATATATCCAGGATCTTTGAGTATTTAAGTGTGTCTAAGGCTCGTGACATGTCAACAATGCCCATTTTATGGAAATCCCAGCCTTTGGACATGACTACTGACACTAGCATATGTGGAGCCCACACAATACCTGCGAAACTGCGAAACTGCGTCCACGTTTAAAGACACTTTCACATGAGTCGCCGAACTTAAAACCTAAAAAATGTATCCATAACTAATGACATGGTCATTATGTATTTATAGAGCCTTGCTATGTATGACTTAATATTTATGTATATATTGATAATGAAGCTATTTTCTGCGGCTTAATAATTTCTTCATTATCAAATGCAGCTAATGTCTCCTTTAGTTGGCTATATTTGTGCACATAGACAACATAAAAGATAAATTATCTGAAATTTAGAATGATGAAATTATTATGGTGCAAAAGTAATTTTGTTTGGAAAGAATTTGGTAACGTGAGGTAAGTAAAAATGCCATGTTAATCATATTAGTCAATCCTGGTCGAGAGACTATATGCCTTTTGGGGAAACAGTATGGTGGTTCTGTAGCAAGTGTTGTCTTGACGAAGCACCACCTTACGCCCCACCAAATTGATTTGTATTAAAATAGCATCTGTCTTAATGAAGCACCATCCTTCAGCCCACACACCCTCCCCCACCCCACCCACCCCACCCACCCCACAGACGATATTCCATATGCCAACTGACGTCTATTAAGAAAGTATCCATTTTTCTATTAAGGACAAAATGCTGTTAGCTTTTGGAATGGCGAAGATGTTGAGCTAAATATATTTTCTTAGAGATAATAATGTCATGTAGGTCTTCTTGAGAAAATGGGTAAAATAATATCATTTTACAAACTGAACATCTGTATATAACTGCAGAAATGCCAGAGATACCGTCTGAGAGCATCCAGATATTAAAATTTCACGGGGGAGGGGGTGGGCATCACGGACCCCAACCCCACACCGAATGGTTTGAGGAATACACCGCATCACAGACCCGCTCGCAATTAGGGCTGCTCCACCATAGATACCAAGGGTAGCTATTCAGTCCAAGTCCGCCCCTGTATGCATAATTTGACGCATACTGTAGTGGTATTACTTGATATAGCATTGCCTCGGCGCTTGGTATTACGATTAATATGGTGTGGGAGGGTGGGGTTGGGGTGGGCGTGAGTGAGGGAGTAACTGTTTGCCTTGTCGTAGTGTTTGTTGATGTAGTCTGTGTAGAGGTGATATGTGGGCATTTCCTTGAACAGCAAATACAAGGTGTAGATACATCTATAGCGCATACCATCAGGTTGTTGACAACAAAATGAGAGAGGATTCTCTACACATATCTTGAACACATCCACATATGGCGGGTTCGCGGTTAATATCGCACAGGGAGATAGCGAGCACAACACACGAGTTGATTCAACTGGACAATCTGAATCATAAGAAACTTCAAGATATATTGGTAGACCCATTTGTATCGACAAATATCCTAACGAAATGGACCTTTCCCGTTTTAGCTATGCCCCGCCCATCTCTAGCTAAGGTCCACACACACCTCGCTCGTGTTGGCATCGATCGATCCATGAACTACCTGACTATCAATTTCCAGAAAACTATACAGGTAAGCTGTTAAATATTTTGAACATAATTTGACTGTGCGCTGTTGCTGCCTATGATAGCAACATCTTCCAGTCCAATTAGTTTCAAAATATTCAGCAGAATGCCTATTAAATGGTAAATACTTACAATTAGTACACCATGTCGGGATATTAAGCGTTAAAGACGGACTAAATCACGTAATCCGTGCAATAATTAATTATGACGTCACGTAGTCCATCCAGGCGTCATATGGCGTCATTTGATGGATGGATAAATTGGAAACATAGACCCGATGAACTGGATACGCGTTGGCACATCCTAGCAACGCGTGGAATCAGCCTACTAAATGCCCACGCGCCTATAGGGAAACGGTTATAGCAACCACGTCGGCTTGTCTGCCTACGTTTCTGCACGTCTTTTAGAATGCTTTTCTAATGTTGTTTCTTAGAAAGTGCTGATCCAATTGACGAGGCTAAGCTGCCACTCAAGTATATGACGTCCTAATTAATTGCATTACGTGTAAGCTGACGTCGTAATCAAAGTGAGCAATGAATGTCATAGCTAAGTCCGTCGTAAACTTTTAAAAGTCCATCAGTTGGACGAGTCTTTACTATTTAATAAACGTTATGATGGATATTTTGAAACAACTCTTACAGGGTGCTTATGCGGCCATCACCCAGTCAAATTAGTTACAACATATTCAACATGTTAGCTGCATAGTTAGCATGAAATTGGCATTCTGGGAATTAAAATACAAAATATATAAATCGATCGCAACACGTGCAAAGATCGGGATGGGGCCTCAGCTAGAGATGGGCGGGCAGGGCTAAAAGTGGATTCATCAATTTGACTAAAACTTCAACAAGATAAAAACATCATAAAGTGTGTTGCAATACAGAATCGAAAAGATATCTGAAAATACAGAAAATTGTGTGTGTGTGCGTGCGTGCGTGCGTGCGTGCGTGCGTGCGTGCGTGCGTGCGTGCGTGCGTGCGTGCGTGCATGTGTGCGTCCGTGCATGACGATCTGCTACAATATGACGCTAAACTATGTAGTATAAGATAGATACTGGTAGAGGACTGTGCTAGGATAACGGGAAGGACTAGCCAACCCGGAACCACCAACATGTCACCTCGGGCTACTCCACGGCTACTATAGATCCCAGCGCACCGTTATGGCGTTAAATAGGCATAAAGCAACGTTCGTCATAAGCCCATGTCTAAGACATGGGCTAGCAATAGACGTTGCTTTATACCTATTTAACGCCATAAAGGTGCACTAGGCTCCTGAAGCTTAGACACAGGCAAGAGTGGCTAAGACCCAATTTGCCTCCTCTGAGAATGCGCCGGGTCACTGAGAGTAGCCCCTCCCCCACCCCAGCCCCACCCCACCCCATAATAGACATGCTTTCTCATAAGACAGAACATGACCTCGTACGCTTGTTAGAATGTATATATTATCTTTGCACGACTTCTTCCTAGGAAATATTTTGAGAATTTCCTAAGCAAAATGATACGGCCGCTAGAAGAGCTGAAGAAAGAGAAACCTTCCCTAAGAAAGAAAACGTGGGACGAGGGTCATCAGACTCAAAGGAACGAGTCCAAAAGATTGCGGAGTGTAGCACGGATCGACCGGACGGGTACGGACCGTCCCAGCTATGCTGGGTACGGGACGACCGCCGGGTACGTTCTATGCACGCCCCCACCCCCCACCCCGAGTAAGATAGTACGCGTGTATAAAGCCCTATGCATGTCGCGTGTGTTAATTAACCTTTAGACCACAGTCTGGTGGGATTCTGCTCGGTGCGTCACAAGAGCTATGCGACGTATCCCGCATCGTGTACCCAGTTTAATGTACACGCATATTTAATTACAACTGTAGTCCTCCTTGTTAATGGGCAGCTTTCAATCTACCGTCGCCGGACGGAAACTTTATAACGCACTGTGTACATTCATGTATTAGTTATTATGACTAGCTAATGGACATCCTTCTACAGTTCTTCTTCACCTTCTTGAGAGTGAGCCGCATCAACAGTCTGCTTGTGGAAATCTTCCCAGCAACTTCGGATTCGTGCGACCTCGCGCTACCCATCTGTAGCGCATCAACATCCATGATTTATGAACTGTTTCCATAACGATGACCAATACGTACTCAAGTAACTATACAATTGTGTTGTTCATTATTTCCGTAATGGGTACTGATGACTAATAAGTAGCTTTCCGGTCTTAAGAGCACATTTTTATATTATCTTTTTCATACTGTACATATTATCTTAATTTCCGTGTGCTTACAACTAACAAGCGCCGTAAGGTCCTATGACCTGATATACCGTTAGCACTGTACTAGTTAGTTATGTATATGGCAAGTGGACATACTAGTTATTTTGTTTTGTTTATATATATAAAAACTCTAGGACGCAGTACGCTAGGCTAAACTATACAGCAACATTATATCCGCATCCCTATATTTCCCCAGCATCAATTTTACACTTATTGAAAAATATTTCAAAATTCAGTGAATCGAGTGAATTTTACATCAAAATTATGTATCACAGCAAAAAGCTAAGCGAAGTTGTGAATATGTAGCAACAGGTACTCATTTGCATCGCATTTTGCGATGCGATACCACTCAAAACATTTCCTGGGCTACCCGTCTGGCACAGCCAAGTTCCTGCATGCCCTTTCATCTGCCTACCAGATCTGCACTACCTCAACCCTTGTCAGATGCATGTTTCCACTGTGGACAGACCGGAGGTTGGTTCAGAATTGCAACCACCCCCTCCCACGCCAACAAGAAGCACCTCGCCTCCCATGCCACTCGAACAGCAGATGGTACTGAATTTATCGAGTATGCAAGCAGCCAGCCTACCCATGAATACCCGCTAGATGATCTAAATACATTCGGGTCTCTAGCACAGAACTTCCAAGAGGCCCCACCATCCCAATATTCTCAGGGACAGAAAATACCACTGAGACATGGAATCTGGTACAGCGATGTCATCACCGCCCCTGTTCAAGATGTCACCTAGCAGGACATGAACATCGGAACTGTACATCCGAGCCTGACATATGGCCACCAGTGCCCCTGACCCCAGTTAAGGATTCCGAAATCCTGCAAATAGGATTAATACATTTAATGAATGTTTCTCCAGCTAGTTGCCATTCTACACCTCACCCAAAGCTGATCAGGCATCCATCTTTCCGCCTTATTCAAGTATATCTTAGAAGTGCAGACCGCATTGTCCGAGCCTCCGCCAGTCTTGAAGATGTTCTAGCTCTCTTAGATGTTCTCGCCACTGTTGATACTGGAGCTACCATTACCATCCTCAGCTCCCGCCTATATGCCACCATACCTGATAGTATGCGCTGCCACTAACAGAATCCCGCACACACCTCTGCAGCATGGCTGGAATTCCCTGGAAGCTGCAGGAATGGCTAACTTCACAATCCAAATCGATAATCATCGATTCATCCATCAGATCATTGTAACTAACATCGCAAATGACGCCTTAGTCATCATAGATTCCTTAAGAATTGTGGAAATATAATACATTGTGCCCACCAGGACCTGGACATTCATGGGCGCTGTATAGCCCTGGGTGAATGCTCTGCCCTTCACCATACTTGTGCACTTTTCCATTCTATCACTGCTATGCTTGACCTCGGCAAAGAAGAAACTCTGAGTCTCAGCCTTAAATTACCATCTTTGTACCGCTGATGCCATTCTAGAACCTGACAACGATTTCAATCAGATTATATAAATCTCCTGTCAAAGACACATACTCAGCCTCTGTATCCCAAATACACTCCCTACAGAGCATATAATACCTCCGCCCACACCATCATCTTGGAATCTATGCAAAATCTGTTGCAAAATATTCGAAACAAGCCCCATCCATAATGATTACCATCTGCCCCAGAGATTCTTTTGGCTGGAGGACATAGACCCCCCCCCCCAACCGCACCATTTACAGTATCTGTATGCCCGAACATTTAAAACCTCGGTTTAGAGGCCACCCAATCTATGCTGCGAGTTTGTATATCATGCGCCACTGTAGCTCCCCTTCTCTCACTGCCACTGTGCCTTGATTTCTCCTGCTCGATTCCACTCCCCGTAGTCACGAGGTAACGTCCAAATACCGCATGATTTCCATTTCCAACTATTCTCCATACCAAACCCACGTCACAGGCACGCCCGTGTCTGATGGCTCTTCTACCTACCTGTCTATGTAGATTATATATATTTATTTGTGCTAAACTGTGCATATATAAAAAATCGTGATAAAGTTCTATGCGTGATATACACAATGGGAAATCCTGTTGCAGAATATCCCGCAGGTGGAACAAATGAAACCCGCCACTAGGATGTTGCATAAGACACCCCCCTCACTTTCGGGCAACAGTGGCACACAGTGGAAGATACAATATCATGCACAGGACGAGTTCGAAGAAATAGAGACAGTGTGCCTCCCAGATTGGAGGGATTCCTTCTTGATTAAGAAGACACGTCTTTCGATTCGTTATGTTACCCCGCCGTAATTATCATTTCTTCTACTGCAGTCAGCAAATGCTAAGCAGGCATTAATTCTGGTTGGCGCTACATTTTTCAGCTCTCTGTTTTATGTCTGAAATACCGTCGCCGACTCCCCATGCCATAGCAAAGGATCTTAATCCCACGACCTTATACATGCTATGTAAAACCACTCACCATGGACATGTTCTTGAGCAAATGTTTCTAATTTCCACCTTCCTTTTGACTTGTTCCTTTGGATCTGATGACCCTCGTCTCGCTCTTTCTTTCTTAGGGAAGATCTTGCTGCATAAAATACTGCACTACATCACTAGTACGCCTTAAGCACACCCACAACGGCTCAATGTTCTCCGTCGACTAGCATCTCCTTTTCTTTTTTAACTGCTTGGCCCATGGTTTGGATAAAACCTTCTAAGTCAAGTGATCCGTCAGTTATCATCATTCAAGACGACCCAACCGATTAACCGCCACAGCACCATAAATCATTTTTAGTATGCCTGACGTCTCATTAGACCTCTGAGACGCCATGGCTGGACAGAGGGTCCACAACCTGTTTTCTCCATGAGCCGATTCACGCACCTGCAACTCAGAAACTCCATTCCTTGGACTGCATCAACACATTTTTGACGTCACTCAGGCCAGTCTTCATCTCCGAGGAAAAGATTCTCCCAACTTTGTGAGAGTTGAGGTTCACAATTAACCTAATCAATCCCGTCCTTATGCAGTCACCTGAGGCTTTAAACAACAAACCACCTGAATTCGATAACATTCCACCTTGCATGGGATCCCCTAAAATCGCTAAGCCTAGGCACACACTTAAGCCCTGCCTCTGGACTTCTCCTGAGAGCATCGGAACAACCAGGCGGCATCTACCAAAGCTTGCATCCCTGTGTCAACCTCGCATTAAAATAGATAAGTATGACTCACCCCGCCTTAAGAGGGACATTTAGAGTTACTTCTTGTACCAACGACATTCGTGAATGGCTAAGACTTTTAGACTGTTGAGACGAATAGCGACTGATAGCGAAGCAACGAACACTGGGAATAATCGCCACAGTCTCTCCCCCAGTTCCACAAAGGACCTGCTCCTCCGGAAATCCCTGCACACGACAGACAGTTCCCTCGCTGCCAGATAGGCCTTCCCACTTTTAGGAACAACGATCTTAGACTTAGGGCGATGTTTAGTCACACGACGTGTGTGAAAATTGGTCCTCTCGCCGGGTAACCCAACCAGACTCCACCCTCCCTAAAGGAAAATGCTGGCCAGTCTGAGAACGCTCCTCCGAACGTGTACATCAAAAATCAGCTTCACCACCACAGAGGGAACTGCAGCTACCTCTACAACCACAGCCACCACCACTGCCGCCACCTCCACAGCCGCAGCCACCTCCACTACAACAGCCTCTACAACCACTTCCACTACCACCGCCTCAAGAACCTACGCCACCGAACAGACTACTTCTGCCAGGCGTATACATCAGTGCTCGCCTACTCCATTCCGACTGAGGAGAAGATTGTGCACCTCTGACCAAGAAATTAGTACCGTCCATCGAGATGGCCACTTCTAGCGTTGCACTTTCACCTCTGGACCGCAGTGGTGAGGAATGAAGAGATACATCCGTCGTCGAGCCAAAGCCAGCCACCTGGACACGTTATGTACAGGTACTCCGCCTTGTTGGGAATGACAGAAGAGACCCGCATATCTCGAAGGAGATTGCTGACCACTCCGGCCAGCAAACAATTGTATGGGAGCCCAGAGAAAGTGCCCAATGGACGACATTCCAAGCCCCAAGACACGCCACTGAGAGCCACCTGGGAGGACCACTGGACGTTGACAGCCTTCGCCTCAACGACCTAACCACGTCGGAGCGGCGCCATGACCCGGTGAGTGAAGGAAACGAAGATGAGGAATGCTTCCTCGAAGACCAATTACCCGGCCCCTCCGCACAACAGCAGACCTGGTCTCGGCAGCCGAAGGGACAGACGCGAGATGGCATCCGCCGGCCACAAGGGCAATACCATCACCGCAATGACGATGCTCTAGGTATGTGACAGATAGACACTGTTTATGCCGCATTAAAACAAACATCTCATTGTCTATGGCTTGTAGTGTCCTTCTATTCAACTGGTATTGAGGTAGTTATTTGACACATAAGTATCCCCATACAACATACATGAACACAATAAATTAGAAAACATATTGGATTAGTATTAGCTTTAAGATAAATAGATATATCGCAATTTGGTATTTATTCAAGACATGTTTGACCTTTTCGTCACTGTTATGAAATAATCATGTCCCGGCCTACTAGCCAGCAATATGAGAGATACTGTGTGGTGGCATCTCAGTACCGACAGAGTGATTTAATGCAGGAATGCAGTTTTAGCTATGCCCCGCCCATACCTGGTTAAGCTGCACCCAAGCTCCGCCCATGTTAGGACTGATCGATCCCTGAACTACCTGAATATCAATTTCCAGAAAACTATACCTGTAATCTGTTGAATGTTCTGAAACTGATTTGACTGTGTGCTGTTGGCCCCAAAGTCTACTTAGTTTTAAAATATTCAACAGCATGTTTATTAAATAATATAGCCATCCAGTTCGTATAACAAAGCGTAGTCCATCATCAATTATGCGTTCGTGGCGTACTTATCTTTCATCTCTCACGACGTCATCGATTGTGACGTCATCCTACATGCCAGGCAGTTGATGATGACGTCATAAGATGGATGGCTAAACTGGAAAGGTCCATTAGATAAAGGCGCAATCTTGTATCTGCTTCGGCTGGGGACGGGGGTGGGGGTTGCAATCCAGGACCGCAGTCGATGTTCTCCCTACTCTAATATTCATAATGAAGAACCTAGCACGTTTTTCTTCAAAGCCGATGTAAAGGTCTATTCCAGGAATCTTGCCCGGACCATACCTTCATTTGAAAACGACTTTGCGCTATCCTTTGGTCGCACTTGGTCAGGACCAGATGCCACATAGACTGTTTCTTCATCCCCATGACTTTTTCGTTTAGAGTTCTTGATTCAGACCTTCTTGTATTTGTCAAAAAGACTACCCACCATATTTTCAGGGTTGACAGCAGACGATACAGGACTTCACATGACTGTATACAAAAAGTCGGAGGTGGCAGACAGTGCAAAATGAAATTTCAGTCATTCCGATGTGTGGCGACTTCCGTCGTGTATAGGGCACAATTTGCTTTGAAAGGTGATCAACATAAAACCGAGTATTGAAGCTGGTCCACATACAAACATTCTCCTTTTCTAAAGCATGCACCATTTCCTAACTCACTTCGACAATTTTAGTAACCCTCTAAGGTCTATATCAACATAAGAAAATAGTCCAAGCGAGTTTGTTTGTCATAACACGAGAAATTGACATGCTGGTCTTCCTCCACAGTATCTGGTTGTATAGCTTCTATCAGTGGTATGATTGATATATAGAAAATACCCATGGCATCATGGAGAGTATTTGGTATATGCAAGTTCTATTTCAAGTTTCTCCGTGGCACACTAGATTTGGGAAGACACGAGTTTATTCCTCATTGCAAATAATCTTCCAGCTGTTGGTGAGAGACTGGAGAGACAGCGCTGTCAGACTATGTATGATGGGTTCAGAGTACCATTCGTAATAAACAATAAAGATCTATTCCATCCGGCGACAGGGTGTACAGAAGATGATGTAAGCTATTTGGAAGATAATACTGTTACAACTTCCTACCTTCGTTTGATTCTTCATTCAAGTCACCGATTGGTCTGACTCATCTATGGCATTTGCTGACGTTGATGATTCTCACACGGTTATAACATTGAGAAATTATTATTAATTTTGTTTTATGCCTATAAAATACGCGTCGAGAAGGTTTATTTTCTCTGGGGACCACGTCTAGATCTTTTATTTAGAAGCTAATAATTAAAAAATAATGTTGCCGGTGGATCCCTAGGGATACAATAGGGTGTTCCTGGCCTATAGACTATACGTCAATGGGAGTCAGATAAGAGTGCCGGAGGAATGGCGTTTCGCTAAGACAAATGGTCCTTGGTCACGTGTCTAATACAACCAATAATTCATCTCACCAAAGTTTAGGTGGTCTTACATAAATATTTTATAATTTTAGCGTATTTACTTGGAAGGCAGCACCGATGGGCTGGGCTGTCAGTGCATGCATACACGAAGTGCGGGTATAGGGGGTCGTCACTAACAAGCGTGTCACATGAAACTGCACATTGATCCGGGATTGGACATTCTGCAATTTAAAAAAATATAAATCACTAAAGATCTTACATATCAGGTTGAAGTTTGTAGGGGAAAATCATATTATTTTTTAAATTACTTTTAATATCTATTCAAAGCTAAAGTTCATGGAACTTTATGCCCCGCCAATCTCCAGCCAAGTTCCATCGATACAACGCTCGTGATAGGATCGATCGATAATTTACAGAAAACTGTACAGGTAAGCTGTTGAATATTTTGAAACCAATTTGACCTGGTGATGTTGGCCCACAGTCAAATTAGTTTCAAAATATTCAACAGCATGTTTTATTAAATTAGACATACAATTCGTACAACGCCGCTTAGTCCGTCTTAAATTAAGCGTTCGTGACGTTCTTATATACTTCATTCATGGCATCGTTGCTTATGACGTCATCATACACGTCGCGTAGTTGATCTATGTCATATGATTGATGGATAAGGTGGAAAGATACATTGCTACATGTATTGTGTTAAAGTTCTCATATCTCAGTAGATAATAGACATGTTTTTCAAATAAATCCGGGAGTATTTGTTATTTTATGGACAATTAAATAACTAGATATATGGAAGGCATTTTAGAATTAGATTCCATATAGGCCTTTCCAGATTTAGCTCTGCCCCGCCCACCTCTAGCTAAGCCCCACTCACACTTCATCGTATTGGGATTGATCGATCCCAGAATGCCTTGAGTAGCAATTTGGTGAAAACTATTCAGGCAAGTTGTTGAATATTTTGTAACTAATTTGACTGGGTGCTGTTGCTGCCTATGGCAGCACCAGCGCCCAGTCAAATTAGTTTCAAAATATTCAACAAGATGTTTATTAAACAGTCCATACAATTCGTACAACAACGCATAGTCATTCTCTCTACGTCAATCATGAGGGCATAATGACGTCATTGATTGTGATGTCATTGAACACGTCACGTAGTTGATTATGACATCACCCGGTGGATGGATAGAGTGGAAAGGTCCATTACCATTTTATTTTATTGTATTATCTCAGATGACTGGGAATTCTCGTATAACAGCATAGCTTCCCCTACTGGACTGGGTCATTTTCCAGTGAGATTATGATTTGACCACTGTTAAAATGCGGTAGAATGAAACAATTTGTAAATATTAATAGAAAGCTCAGACATTTTAAAATTCCAATTAAGAATAATTTATGAATCGTGTGCGACATCTGCTGGGCAGTGTTGAATTGACCTCTTAAGCAATGTGGACATGACTGAAAGAGTGTGAGTTTACCACCACAACACCTCGACCATTCTAGTATTTGCCCACTGTATATGTTTATGGGCTGGGGACTATCTTTTTGGATCGAAATCGGCATCTATCGAAAACCCATTATATTACTTAGTTGTTTTTTTTCTTTCCCGAGCCGTTACTGATATAGCACCCACTTGAAAAAAAAATGTGCTAGTATAAATTTAGCACAATAACTGAAAAATAAATAGTAGATTATTAAAATGCCAAGAATTCTTACCCTCAAGACAACAAGCCTGATTGCTGTCACCACAATCCAGGTCAATCGCCTTATATCCGAAATCCAATGCCCCTTCTCCGGTACAAGAGCGAAAACAAGTGAGGCAGTCTGAAAACAAAATTCTAATAAGTAAATTTTAGCTGATATCATTCCACTTAACTTAGGCTACACTCCTCAGCAGTGTGTCACACATGTTGGAGTTACCAAAAGAATAAACGCATTTAAATAAGCATCCAACTCCGAAATACAATCAAGCAAGTGGAGTCATCTGATATGCCACTCACGTTTCTGGCATAATTAAAGCTACTGGTTCAGGCAAATACACTATCTCAGATTGGTCTCTAAGCTATATAATTCGTTTCACTATCTAAATACAAGACTATCTGAGCATTTAACAACCAATGAAACGATGTGCTATCACCGTTCCAGCGATCGTCAAATACCGCATTTCAGCTTTGCCATTCGATGATTTAGCCATTTTGTTCGTCTTCCCGAAAAACGGAAACGGAAGAGGGAAATCCAACGCACGTCACGTGACGTTAATACCAGCGCTTGTATTGCCTCATTTACTTTCGGTTTCGTTTTAGCTTTTGTTAACGACAGATATGCCTGCTGCAAAATTATGTAACCGACTGTATTTACCAGTCACAACTAGAAAATCCTCAAAAACATTTCAATAATTTTCTATTCCTAGAAATAACAATTGATTCGTGAATTGGTCCACATATGATACTTATCGCGCAGGTAAGGCGATGTCACGAAAACTGATAACTCTTGACAAATTGAAATTCTGCACACGCGATTCCTACAAACGTTTAGCGATTTATTTTGTTCCTGGGATTTAACAAAATAATGAAGAGACAACTAAAAAGAGGCTGTCAGAATAGATTTAACTTTGTTAGCATTGTAGCATTGAGGGCAGCAGCTGTCGTGATATGCGTAGTGATAAGAACTCTGTGTAAATCAAGAGTCAATACTCCAGCAGCGAAGCGTCTGAAGACAGTTATCCAGAGACTAATTGATCTATGCGTAAGTATGCCCAGATAGAGGTTTCAGATTGATAGCTCAAACAAATAAAAACTAGATTGAGCGGTTCACAGTTTTTAACTTTAATTAACACCACCACCCCACAATCCCACCCCAACCCCGGGGGGGGGGGTCAAATGTAAATGTCCCTTTGCACTACACAATCATATGGGTAACTCAATTGGTCGAATTTCGTCCAACAGTGTCAGAGGAGTTGCATCATTACAACCAATTTCATAACCTTTTGACCCCATTACCACCACTTGGGGATGGGGCTAAATGTAAATGTGCTCACCCACTCCACATTGAAATGGGTAACTCACATACTAAATCTGTTTGAATTCCGTTCAATGGTTTCGAAAGAGTTGCATTACAATCAATTTTGTGACATTTTGACCCACACCCCACCCACCCACCCCCGGGACGGGGGCAAATACAAATGGGCTCATGTACCCTACATTGATATGGGTAAGTCACATACCAAATTTGGTTGAATTCTGTCCAACGGTTTGGGAGAAGATGAATTACAATCAATTACTGCAGGTAAAAATTTGACCTTCTGACCCAGCCCCCTGGGGGCAGAGCCAAATGTAAATGGCCTCTTGGACTCCGCAATCATATAGGTAACTCACATATCAAATTTGGTTGAGTTCCTTCTAACAGCTTCAGAGGAGTTGCGTTACAAGTGATTTGATCTTTTGACCCCAGTCCCGGCCCCTGGGGACAGAACTAAATCTAAATATCGTCTTGGAAAGCGGAATCCTATGAGTAACCTTCATACTGGTATCAAATTTGGTTGAATTCCTTCCAATGGTTTCGGAGGAGGTCCATTACGTGTACAATTAATTGTGACCTTTTGACCCCCCCCCCACCCCCAATTCGCCACCCATCCCTGGGGGCGGAGCCAAATGTAAATGGGCTCTTGTACTCCAGATTCGTATGTGTAATGCACATGCCAAATTTGGTTGTATTCTGTCACACAATTTCGGATGAGATGCATTACAATGAATTACACAGGTTAAAAATTCACCTTTTGACTCCAGCTCCTATGGGCAGAGCCAAATGTGAATGGCCTCATGCACTCCGCAATCATATTGGTAAGTCACATATCAAATTTGGTTGAGTTCCGTGTAACCGTTTCAAAGGTGTTGCGTTACAAGTGATGTTGACCTTTTGACACCTGCCCTGCCCCCGGAGTGGGGGGAGGGGGAGGGGGGGAGTGGGGGTTGTACAGAGCCAAATCTAAATGTTGTTTTGCAAAGCAGAATCACATGGGTAACCCACATAACAAATTTGGTTTAATTCCACCCAACGTTTTGCGCCCAACGTGACGGATGAAGGGACAGGACGGAGGCGATTACAATATCCCAACATTTTTTTAAAACGTGGGGATAATAACTACCCCATCCTCCGAAGCCTTTATTTTGAAATTACAAAGACAAAATATGCCCACAGTGCCAGCATCGCCTACCTGGAACATAGATGCATTTGTCCGACAAACAGACAAACTAATGGAGCCCATTGATATATTGTCGAAAATTATAATGTTCGCCAATAATAAAACCAATTGTGGCTTCAAAATCCATCATATATTTCAATATGTCCGCCAGCATGCTGAATTCTGATATTTTGTTATAGTATTTACTAACCTTCCTTGGACAAACTTGAATGACCATTAGTCCCTAATTATACTTGGATCCCGATGGCCCCAGGATGCTTTCTACCAAATTTGGTTAAATTTGGTCAGGTGGTTCTCGAGAAGAACTTTTATATTTCTCATTGATTTAGTATAGATTTTATTGGAGGGAAAATGCAGGATGGCTGGCAAACAGTTAAATTCCAATATCAGGAATATGACCACCAACTTGCCGAAATCTGCTTGGTTGATGGTGGCCAGGTTTTAATGCACTGCCTTAGTCCCTAGTCATACTTCCCAGATTTCAGCCAGATCCTTTCCGGGGATTCAGGAGATGTAATTTTCACGAAAATTAGTTGATCCAAGATGGCCGCGAAGCATTTGGCTCATCAAGCTCTAACACTTTGTTACGCTGGTACCCTATATGTTGTTTTTTGAATTTCGAATCAATCTCCCAAGCGGCTTCGGGGAGGCGATTTTATCCCTTTAATTATCAAATTTGGTCAAGAAAATCTGAATATTTGCTTATTGAATATCCATTTGCAGGCCAAGATAAGACTATTTTTGGAAATTTACCAATGGAATGACTGGCCTGGTTATCGATCCAGTCATGCCAGTGATAAATCTTCAAAAAGTCCTTTCCTTGCCCTGTGAATGGACATTCCTCAAGACTATTGCATAGGCCGGCTTTGGCATGAAAGGGTTAAAGACGGTTCTAAAAATCGGCCAAAATCCTAGATGGATGCTCGTCATATTTGTAGATGGGCTTCGTTTGAACAAGCTTGTATCCCTATGGTCCAAGGATAGTCGCTATCAAATTTGGTCAAACTCGGCCAACTGTTTCTTGAGAACAGATTACAAATTTTATATTTATATTCAAGATAGCCACTGGTCGCAAGCGGCCATATTGGATTTCGAGTGATCGTAGATTTCGATAGGTTTCTTCCTCGGCCGTAGTCCAGATATCCTATGAACTTTAAAGTGGTCTTTAGAACAATAGCGAAGGTATCATCAGTAAACCTATTTTCAAGATGCTGCTGATGGCTGGTGGCCATATTGGATTTTGGATCAGTGCCGATTTCGATCGGTTTCTTCTGCAGATTCAGCCCAGTCATCGTATGAACTTTTAAAGCGATCCAACAAACAGTAGCACAGTTACAGTAGCACCCCACTCCCACCCCCCCCCCCACCCCCACCCCCACACGCGGCGCATAATACCCCACCATGATGACAACCCAATGAATGAGAGCTATCAGAAAATATTTATTCTTCCTCGGACCCAGACCAGTCATCATTATTAAGTGTCAAATAGATCCGTTAAACGGTCAAGGAGGTATCGTCCGGAAACCTATTTTCAAGATGGCCGCCACTGACTAACGGCCATCTTGGATTTCGGATCATCGTCTATTTCGATAGGTTTCTTCCCAAGACCTAGTCCAACCACCCTATGGAATTTCAATGCGATCCGACAAACGGTAACAGAGTTATCATCTGGAAACCAATTTTCAAGATGGCCACCATCTTGGATTTCGGATCATCGTCGATTTCGACAGGTTTCTTCCCAAGACATAGTCCAACCACCCTAGGAAGTTTCAATGTGATCCGCCAAAGGGTAATATAGTTATTGTCTGGAAACCCATTTTCAAGATGACCATTGATGGCATGCAGCCATATTGGATTTTGGATCGACGTCGATTTCGATAACTTTTTTCATCAGATTTAATACAGTCACAATCACCCACCAGCCCACACACACACACACACACCACATCTCTCTGAGACACATCGTAAAATTTGATTCCCCTCTAGATGCTATATTCTGGCTACATCACTGTTCCAGTCTTTGGAGTCGCCAAACCCTCTGACATGTCTGAGAGCCATTTCTAAATTGTATGGACACAGGCCCTAGAAAAGGGAAAATCGGCTATTTTAAGCTACTGGTTTTGGAAAGATTATGGAAATTTGAAGCATTAGGAGTCTTACACATCAAATGTAAACAATAACTGAAATATCAAATACAATGATGGCCTCTAAAGATTTGCTTTAAATGTACACTGATTGTATATATCATAAATGGGGCTTGAAATTCCTAAACGAAGTTCGGAAAGTCAGGAAAAGTATGAAATTATTATTCTTGAAAGCATTATGAAATATGAAAGAATAGAATACAACTAGGCAGTATATGTACACCCCACCAACTCCCATACCTGGCTTTGGTGTAGGCCTAGATATTGAGCGATGAGAATTCCATAACATTTTATTGTATACCCACTTGTCATATCCTGCTGAATGACAAAAGATAGGTTGCTGCTTCTCTACTGACATTCAATTGTCAATAATGTAAATTACATGTACTTACTCTATGCTTGCTGATTTGATATCTAACACGTCTAATGTATATTATTTATTATTTCAGGTAATCACTGATTTACCAACACTTAATCCTATATTCACAACTCCAGTTACACAAATTTCCTTAACGTCAGTCCACATCGATGATGATGATGATCAACAAAATGTAACCTGTCGGTGCACAACAGTGATAATGAGCTTTCCAACACCAGTACATATGACTTCCTATATATATATGATAGATACTGGATAAGCAAAGTGATACATATTATTCATCTAACGGCAGCTTTAAAGAGAATTTAGAAGAGGACAGCGAAGTGGTCAGTGAGCCAAACTATATGGGTATAGACTTTTCAGACAGACAATTTCTTGTTTAATCATGTCTATTGCAATCATTTTCATTTTGTCCGAGTAACAAGTAGTTCGGTTTGATACATTTCCACACATGTGATAGACGCGATCCTGATTGTGAAAGGAGTACATGTATGCCATGGCGTAATTTGTTATCAACAGATTTCTACATTTGTAAAGTCGATCACCATCAACTGCTTTTCATGTGCATGAACCTCTATATCGAATATACATTTCTTTAACTATCAGAAATTCTACTGCCATGGTGTACTTAGGTCTGTATTGCTAAAACTGGGCTCAAAGGAGTAACATGCTCACATGGACATGCATAATTTAGTGACTTCTCTGATATATTGCATGGATAAACAGACAAACAGACAGCACCAACCGCAATACTCACACCCGCCTTCGGTAGCATAAATAACAAGATTTAAGTTTTTAATGAATTCGCCACAGCTACAGAGAGTTATGGCACAGAAACTGATTTTTGACGATGGCTTCATATTAGCCATTTGGAACAATTTTTATAGATAACTCACATATTAGATTCATTTTACATGCAGATTTCAATAGTTTTACGATCAATGTTGCAGAAACTGATATACAACCTGACTGCCTAGTAGGCTATTACATGTAGCTATTTTACGTGTATTGTAAATCCAAGCTAATTACTCACGCCACCAACTGCCAGTGTGAGTATTGCTGGTGGAGCTGCCTGTTCGTTTGTCCAAGGCATATCTCCTGAATCCTTTGATATAGAATAACCAAATTTGGCACATGAATTCATATTGTAAGTGGCTAGAAACAATTTTAGTTTGAGGTCAAACAGTCAAACATAAAGGTCACAGGCGTCAGTTAGTGCATACCGGAATACACATTTTAACTCTGCAATGCAAGAAGATAGAATCACCATAGCTGTAACAAACATTCATATATTGTGGCTGGATAGAAGCAAAACTTAGCTTTAGGTCAAAAGTTCAAATGTCAAGGCACATGGTTATTTAGAGCATATTGGAAAACACATTTTCGTCGATAATTCTGCAATGCAAGAAGATAGAATCACCAAATCCATAACATACATGTATGTTCATATTGTGGTTGGTTAGAAGCAAAATTTAGTCTGAAGTCAAAGGTTCAAATATTGAGGTCATATGATCAGTTAGTGCATTGTCAAAACCGAGTGTAACTTTGGCATGAGTCAGCATCTCCATTGAGTGCATTCTGGTTTTATTTCACATAACATTGAACCACAATCAAAAGTCACTAATGACAGATGGTCCCTTACAATTGGTAAATTTCCATAATTAATGCTATTTTGGTTCAGAAGATGGCGATTCATCAAAACAAGTAGGTGTTACATGTAGCTGTCTTGAGGAAACAACACCTTCTAATGCAAAGGACAGATGTGGTCTTTATATTGCTGATGCAAAAGACAGATGTGGTCTATACAGTTAGCTTTGACTATAGTATTCATACTAGAACTATTATTGTTGAGATAGATGATAATACTAAATTAGTGAAAACCTGATACTTTATCTGGCTGATGTACCTTTATTTACATTTAGAATATATAAACAGTAATGATAATTGACAATAAGTTAGAGTCACCAAAGAAAGATTGACTCTTACTCCACTAACATTGGAATGTTGAAATAATCTTTTCATTCACAAGACTAGATTGCTTGGTCGATGACGCGTCATCACAAATTTCCACGTTCACAGCTTTGACCACACACCAACACGCACGCACACACGTGCGCGCGTGCGCACGCACGCACGCACACACCCACACGTGACACCTCTGGGGTGGAACTACATGTAAACGTGATCTTGCCCCCGCACCCATATGGGTAACGTACATATGTGGCAAATTTGTTTGAATTCCATCCAATGGTTTCGTAGGAATTGCGTTGCAATCGATTTGATCGTTTGACCTCTCCTGTACATCTCACCATCCCCCCCCCCCATTGGGGACGGCGGCAAAAGTATATGTAAATGTGCTCTTGCACCCCCAAACCGATATGGGTAACACGCATACGTACCAAATCTGTTTGAGTTCCGTCTATTGGTTTCCTAGTTGTGTTGCAATCGATTTGACCCTTGACCCCCACTCTGGACGGAGTCAAAAGTACATGTCAATGTACTTTTGCATGCCACACTCATTCATATGGGTAAGATACATACCACGGTTGGTTGAATACATGGTATCTTGCATGCCACAATCATATGGGCAACTCACATACCAAATTGCGTCCAACAGTTTCAGAGAAATTGCCTTACAATCAATTTCTTGACTTTTTGACCCACCTATGCTCCAACGACAGGGGTGGGGGTGGCCGCGCCAAATATAAATGTTGCCTTGCATGCCGCAGTCATGTGGGTAACTGCCGCAATCATATTGGCAACGCACATACCAAATTTTGTTTAATTTCATCCAACGGTTTCAGAGAAGTTGCATTACAATACATTTTTTGCCATTTTGATCCACACGCCCCACACCCATGGGGCCGGAGCCTAATGTAAATGGCTTCTTGCACTCCACAATCATATGGATAACTCACAAACTAAATTTGGTTGAATTTTGTAAAACAATTTCGGGCGATACACATTTCAATCAATTTCTGCATATTAAAATATTACCCTTTGACTAAAATGTAAACAGACTCTTGCATTCCAATTTGCATACCAAATTTGGCTGAATTCCATCAAACGGTTTCGGAGACCTGACATTGCAATTGGCTTTTCTTCGAAAAACGTGAAGATAACGGTGAGTACCATAGGTCACCTATGATACATGGATGTGATGATAAGGCATTGACATATATATGCATATTTTACTAACTTTATAATGTGACCCAGTATCCTAGTCCTACATGTAGTCAACTCGCTAACTCCAGTACATGTATTACTACTACATGTATGCCTCGAGCCTAGAGTATCCATAGCACAATATATATATTGAATTCCATCCAATGGTTTCGTAGGAATTGCGTTGCTATATAATAATATATATTACAATCCGCATCATATGGTAACTCACATAATAAACTTGGTTGACATCCACAAGATGTTACGAATAAAATGGAACTATTAACTCTTTCATTCCAAAGCCGGCCTTTTCAGTGGTCTTAAGGAATGTCCATTTGCAGTCCAAACATTGTATTTTTGAAAATTCGCCACTGGAATGACTGACTCGATAACTGAGCCAGGCATTCCAGTGGTAAATTTTCAAAAACAGTCTTCTCTTGGACTACAAATTAATTTTCTTGACCAAAATTAGCCATTAAAGGGCTAAAGCCAGGCCACTTGCCATATTACACACTCTCTCAGTCTACAAGTTGGTGTTCTTTAATACAGGTGTCTTGAGTGACCGGTTTGATGGCCTCTGTGACTGATGATGCTATGAAAATTGAAGTTCATTAAAATTTTAAACTGTGATATTTCCCTCTGAGAAATCTGTTGCGAATTGCAGCGGTTACACACACTCTATGTCATAATTCTCTGCGATTATCTGTAGCACAATTGTGGTATATCCATCTGGAAACTGACAGTATGACATCCATATTTCCTAAAAAATCCATAAACAACAAAAGCAATTACTGATTGCAGACCCTCCTCACTTTTGTCACAGTTTCATATCATCATCGAAGTTGTGGAATCATACAGTACAGTCACACCCTTTCCTGTGTTAAAATGTTATCCAAATTAGAGAATTTGATCTGATCCATATATTGAAGAAGTATATTCAAATGAATATTTATCGGCCAATTTGGATCTCATGGCATGACAGACAGACGGACCCCATGGCATAAGCTCACTTGGGCAGTTTAACTAACCTCATCTCTTGATAGCTATCCAAGTGATCTAGTATGCCACTGATGAACTATACAGATAATTCTAAGCTTTTTATCATGTGGTTAAACAGATATATTCAGGCTTTAGTAGCTAAGTGTTGGTACATTTCTACACTATGATGGCTGTCAGGATTATCCCCACATTTTAAACAAGAGGCCCAAGGTCCTGTGGCGCTCACCTGGCATTTGAACCATTTGCATTTAAATAGATATGATGGATAATTTTCGGAAAGTCCATGATGGCCACCCAAAAGAGAAGCAGTGTTTTGACAATTTCTGGTAAATTTTTCATAAAATCTAAGATTTTCACCCAAAAAATTGATGAATAAAAATTCTGAATAGATTTTCTAGAGCTTACCACCATAGAACCCATTGGGGGCTGAAAGTATCCTATGGCCATAGGCTCTAGAAAATCCATTCAGAATTTTGATTCATCAATTTTTTGCATGAAAATCTGAGATTTTATGAAAAATGTACCGGAAATTGTCAAATTGCTACCCCTCTTTAGCTGCTTGACATATTTCCCAAAAAATTTCTCCAATGGGTTCTATGGTGGTAAGCTCTAGAAAATCTATTCAGAATTTTTATTGATCAATTTTTTGGGTGAAAATCTTAGATTTTATGAAAAATTTACCAGAAATTGTCAAAACACTGCTTCTCTCTTAGTTGCTTGACATATTTCAAACAAATTTAGCTAGTGTGACGCTATCAAGGTAGACTACAATTTATATTCAGAATTTTGCTTGGTAAATCTTTTGGGTGGCCATCTTGGATTTTCCGGTTCAAATGCTAATGGTCCAGGTGAGCGCCACAGGCCCTTGGGCCTTTTGTTTAAAATGTGGGGATAATCCTGGCAGCCATCATAGTGTAGAAATGTACCAACATTTAGCTACTAAAACCTGAATATATCTGTTTAACCACATGATACAAAGCTTAGAATTATCTGTATAGTTTATCAGTGGCATATTAAATCACTTGAATAGCTATCAAGAGATGAGGTTAGTTAAACTTTAAATTTCCCATTGTTAGCTAACCTGGCCAGACTGCCCAAGTGAGCTTATACCATGGGGTCCGTCTGTCTGTCATGCCATGAGATCCAAATTGGCCGATAAATATTCCTTTGAATATGCTTCTTCAATATATGGATCAGATCAAATTCTCTAATTTGGATAACATTTTAACACAGGAAAGGGTGTGACTGTACTGTGTGATTCCACAACTTTGATGATGATATGAAAACTGTGACAAAAATGAGGAGGGTCTGCAATCTCTAATTGCTTTTCTTGTTTATGTTTTCAATTTTCATGGCATCATCAGTCACAGAGGCCATCAAACCGATCACTCAAGAGACCTGTATTAAAGAACACCAACTTGTAGATTGAGAGAGTGTGTAATATGGCAAGTGGCCTGGCTTTAGTCCTTTAATGGCTAATTTTGGTCAAGAAAATCAATGTGTAGTCCAAGAGAAGACTGTTTTTGAAAATTTACCACTGGAATGCCTGGCCTGATTATCGAGCCAGTCATTCCAGTGGCGAATTTTCAAAAATACAATTTTGTGGACTGCAAATGGACATTCCTTAAGACCACTGAAAAGGCCGGCTTTGGAATGAATGTGTTAATAGTTCTATTTTATTCGTAACATCTTGTGGATGTCAACCAAGTTTATTATGTGAGTTGCCATATGATGCGGATTGTAATATATATATATTGTGCTATAGATACTCTAGGGTCGAGGCATACATGTAGTAGTAATACATGTACTTGAGTTAGCGAGTTTACTACATGTAGGACTAGGATACTGGGTCACATTATACAGTTAGTAAAATATGCATATATATGTCAATACCTTATCATCACATACATGTATCACAGGTGACCTATGGTACTCACCATTATCTTCACGTTTTTCGAAGAAAAGTCAATTGCAATGTCAGATCTCCGTAACCGTTAGATGGAATTCAGCCAAATTTGGTATGCCAATTGGAATGCAAGAGTCTGTTTACATTTTAGTCAAAGGGTAATATTTTATCATGCAGAAATTGATTGAAATGTGTCTCGTCAGAAAGTGTTTTACAAAATTCAACCAAATTTAGTTTGTGAGTTATCCATATAATTATGGGGTGCAAGAAGCCATTTACATTAGGCTCCGGCCCAATTGGTGTGGGGCGTGTGAATCAAAATGACAAAAAATTTATTGTAATGCAACTTCTCTGAAACCGTTGGATGAAATTAAACAAAATTTGGTATGTGCATTGCCAATATGATTGCGCAGTTACCCACATGCCTGTGGCATGTAAGACAACATTTATATTTGGCTCGGCCACTCCCACCCCTGTCGTCGGAGGATGGGTGGGTCAAAAGGTCAGGAAATTGATTGTAATGCAATTTCTCTGAAACTGTTGGACGCAATTTGGTATGTGAGTTGCCCATATGATTGTGGCATGCAAGATACCATGTATTCAACCAACTTTGGTATGTATCTTACCCATATGAATGAGTGTGGCATGCAAAAGTACATTGCCATGTACTTTTGACTCCGTCTCGAGTGGGGGTGGGGTGTGTGTGTAAACGCGAGGTCAAGGGTCAACTCGATTGCAACACAACTAGGAAACCAATAGATGGAACTCAAACACATTTGGTACGTATGCGTGTTACCCATATCGGTTTGGTGGTGCAAGAGCACATTTACATGTACTTTTGCCTCCATCCCCGGGGGGGGGGGGGGGGGTGGGGTTATGTACCGGAGAGGTCAAACGATCAAATCGATTGCAACGCAATTCCTTCGAATTCAAACAAATTTGCTACATATGTATGTTACTCATATGGGTGCGGGTGCAAGATCATGTTTACATTTAGTTCCACCCCAGAGGTGTCACGTGTGGGTGTGTGCGCGCGTGCGCATGTGAGCGTGCGTGTTGGTGTGGGGTCAAATCTGTGAACGTGGAAATTTGTGATGACGCGTCATGGACCGAGCAAATTAGTCTTGTGAATGAAAAGATTATTTCAACATTCCATTGTAAGTGGAGTAAGAGACAATCTATCTTTGGTGACTACAACTTATTGTCAATTATCATTACTGTTTATATAATTTAAATGTAAATAAAAGTACATCAGCCAGATAAAGTATCAGGTTTTCACTAATTTAGTATTATCATCTATCCCAACAATACTAGTTCTGGTATGAATACTTTAGTCAAAGCTAACTGTAGAGACCACATCTGTCTTTTGCATCATCAATATAAAGACCACATTTGTCCTTTGCATTAGAAGGTGTTGTTTCCTCAAGACAGCTACATGTCACACCTACTTGTTTTGATGAATCGCCTTCTTCTGAACCAAAATAGCATTAATTATGGAAATTTACCAATTGTAAGAGACCATCTGTCATTAGTGACTTTTGATTGTGGTTCAATGTTATATAAAATAAAACCAGAATGCACTCAATGGAGATGCTGACTCATGCCAAAGTTGCACTCGGTTTTGACAATGCACTAACTGATCATATGACCTCAATATTTGAACCTTTGACTTCAGACTAAATTTTGCTTCTAACCAACCACAATCTGAACATACATGTATGTTATGGATTTGGTGATTCTATCTTCTTGCATTGCAGAATTATCGACGAAAATGTGTTTTCCAATATGCTCTAAATAACCATGTGCCTTGACATTTGAACTTTTGACCTGAAGCTAAGTTTTGCTTCTATCCAGCCACAATATATGAATGTTTGTGACAGATATCGTGATTCTATCTTCTTGCATTGCAGAGTTATCGACATGATCGAGGAAAATGTGTATTCCGGTATGCACTAACTGACGCCCGTGACCTTTATGTTGGACTGTTTGACCTCAGACTAAAATCCTTTCTAGCCACTTACAATATAAATTCATGTGCCAAATTTGGTTACTCTATATCTAAGGATTCAGGAGATATGCCTTGGAAAAACAGACAAACGAACAGGCAGCTCCACCAGCAATACTCACACTGACAGTTGGTGGCGTGAGTAATTAGCTTGGATTTACAACACACGTAAAATAGCTACATGTAATAGCCTACTAGGCAGTCAGTTTATCTAGAGACTGGTATAGAATTCTAATGCACAGTCGGAGACAGACTCCTATTGTGGCTAGGCATTGGAACAATTTAGGATGAGCGACAAAGAACTGGAGAAATGCCTGGAAAGCCATATATCTACCTTGTCTACCCGGAAATGCACTGACCTGGCATGGCGATTACTCCATCGAAGTCTATGGGTCGGCCATCTTACTTATATGTGTAAAATAACAAGTACAGACCGCTGCTTATTATATAATACTGAGGAGGAAACGATAGACCATCTATTTAACCAGTGCCGCATAACTACAGGCTTTTGGGTATATATCAATATGCTCCTTTCTAGATTTGGAACCAAATATGTGAATTTAGTGGCTGAAACAATTTGTTCAAAGATTGCTCAACTATCGGACGAATCACTAATAGCAAGGAGAAAGAATTGTTAATAACCCTGTTATCTGTAGGAGTGTGGGCCATCTGGAAGCATCGGTGTTCAGAGACCAGAGATAAAACCGGCAACAACCATCAAAGAGCCATACAAGCTATATTTCGATCATTGTTGATAAACTGCATTCATTGTGAATTTTACAGGCTATTAGAACATGGGAGAGAAGTAGATTTAAAGACGTATGGGGCAAAACTGGCCTAGTATTAATTGAATACGGATATCTAAAAATATCAGAAGCGGAACTTGTGTAAGCTAGCACACTCGCTGCTTGCTGTATATTGATAAATGCTATTTTAATTTAATTTAATTGCCTTTATTTTAAAATTTTACTGCCTTAGGAGACTCTAATCTTGACGAATATCCTAGCCTTGGGAATCAGTTTATTTCAATATCAAATGAGCATTATGTCAATATTCTGGAGGTGATCCGATTTTCGAGTTAACAGAGTGTAGTATCTTACAATTAGCTTCCTGTTTTAAATGTTTACTGTAGGTGTATTTGTTCCAGGATAATTTGCAAAAACTTACAATGAAGTAAATTTAGAATGTGAACCCAAAGTTCCATCTATGTAGTCATAGTTTGTATACTTTTGCTTTGTGCATTATATTACATAACGGCTACTACATCCGCCGGGCATTTAAGATTTGGCTAACTGGCGACAATGAGTGACTTTTTGTTTCTTATTGACGAGTCAACTCGCCACTTGTTGGCGAGCTGCACTCGCCATTTGGCCCTACTACTATACGGTGTGCCACGTTAAACTACACATGATCTACATGAATCTGTTCAATGGCGTCAATGAGTAGCAGTAGCTTACTGCTAATTATTGATGAGTCGCTTTACCGCTTGTTGGTTAGCTATGCTCGCCGTTTGGGCCTACGACTACACGGTGTGCAAATAGTAATGGCTTTATTGAATTATGTTATGTTATCAGCTCTTTATTAATTGTGTTTTCTATGTAGTTATGCCACGGTTGTGGTATATGATAATAGCGTATTTTAGCTTGCACTGTTTTGATATATTAGGTTTGTATTGTTATTCTATTATTAAAGCCTGCTATTTCATCCGATTTTTTATGGGGGTTTGCAAGCCTTTTTTAAAGGAGTTCCTCCGTGAAGTGTATCTGACTGCGTCAGCGTCGGATTTTCAAAAAGAAAAAAGCGGTTGTAGTAGTAGTAGTAGTAGTAGGAGTAGTAGTAGTAGTAGTAGTAGTAGTAGTAGTAGTAGTAGTAGTAGTAGTAGTAGTAGTAGTAGTAGTAGTAGTAGTAGTAGTGATAGTAGTAGTAGTAGTAGTAGTAGTAGTAGTAGTAGTAGTAGTAGTAGTAGTAGTAGTAGTAGTAGTAGTAGTAGTAGTAGTAGTAGTAGTGTAGTAGTAGTACGATTTACAAGCCTTGCATGTGAATTGTAGGTATGTAATGTTGAATCGGCAAGCCAGTTAAGAGATGAGATATGGTCTAGTAGATTAAGTAAACATCGTTCAAATTGTGAAACAATTACCAAATTTGTCATGTAAGAAGTTTTAGGTATACTCTTTCACATAAAAGCAGGACACACGCGATTGGGCCCATCGGGGTAATATTATAAAGTCTCATTTAAAGTAAATGTGAATTTGAAAATTGGACACGAAAATGTCTCGGCTTCAATTATACACAGATAATTGATTCAAGAGTCTTTAAAAGTTTAAATAAATATGTATCTGTAAGATATATTGCAGATTTAGCGCAACGACCACTAATTATACTCTACAAGCCAATCAACTCATTCCCATTTAAAAATAATTCGCCCCTTGCACTGCACATCGTCAGCAGCTGCCCTAGCCAAAGTTACCAGTCTTATGCTTTGTAGTTTATGATAGGTTGTGAGTCTTTGTCGGCATACACACATACACAATGTCTAAAACGTCTAAGATTGTAGATCCTAATGCACGTACCTCTCAGTGTTTAGAAATTCTGAACTCACAAATGTAACAGACTGGCAGCTTTGTGTTCTCTGCCAGACAGAAACATATGAGAGATTAATTGATCCTGGACTATGGCTATAACGGGAGTGATAAGGACTGTGGCTATACATGTATTGCTGAAAACCTGTTTCAGTTCCACACTCTCAATTGCTAACCAATTAAAATAGATATTTCCGGAATGGACACTGGTGAAGGTATTGAGACAACTCTTCTGACAAATACAGCACGGTGGTATAAAAGCTGTCGAAATAAATTTGATAAGCAAAAGCTTCTGCGTGCTCAGAAACGAAAACCCAAAGAAGATGAAGAACTGGAACAAAGTCCAGTCCTACTTCTGTAGCAAGTTCAATGAAAAGGACAGAAAAGTGCTTATTCTGTGATGAAGATTGCACTAATGAACACCTTCGCAGTGTATTGACATTAGCAGTTGCTCACCGTGTTCAAGACTATGCCTGCATATTACAGGACAGAAAACTTCTTGGCAATGGCAGTGGATGGACAACTATTGAATCACATGTCACCACCCCAGGTCGAGCTGACGCAATACTGAAAGTGTCCCATGCAACTAGATCAAGACATGTTGATCAGGTAACAGCAACAGCCGTACATTTGTTGCAACTCTCTGAATATGATACATATACGAAGTCTCTTCCTTGTCCTGGCCAAGCCATTGATTTCAGCACATGGTGTAGTTTGAATACTAAGGAAATTCCACAATTCCAATACTGGGCCATGGTTTTGGAACTTGAACTACTTGCTATGCAGCTTATTCGCTCAGTGTATGAACGCAATTTTAATCTCTATGTTCTGTGCCACTGGAAGATAGTACTATGGATGCTGTCCTTGAGCCACACAAATTATGCCAGATGGCTGTTAATTCACATAAAAGATATGGTACAGCAACAGTTCATAAGAGGACATTTTGTCCGTACAGAAAACAGCACATATCTGTTCTGCTATGTCTTTAGACCAAGCCCATGAACAGATAAATGAGAAGATCAAAGGTGATGGTGGCATAATAGGAATAATAAAGTATCCATTCACCTTGATAATATGGATCACAGCTGGTCCAGAAGTGGCTAGAATTTTTCATAAGTTTGAAAATTCATTTCAGCTGCCTACTCAGATAAAAACACAACACCATGGTCAGAGTGTCTCAATTCAGTCTCAGTTTGTAGACCATGTCAAGGCTGTTGTTGCTAAGTTCGAAGAATATGTTAGCCCCTTCAGTGAGGACAGAAAAGATTTGATAGTGTTGCACACCAAAGAGGTAATGGGAGAGAAGTCAATATCCACTCTTCAAAGCATCAGACACGTAGGACAGTCACAGTATGAAAAGTATGTTGATGAAAGACTGGTCAAACGTTCAACCCCCATTTCTGACATCACTGTAAAAACTGACATGCCTCTTTTCCAGAAAACACCTCCCAAAAAGACATTCAAAGACTTCATATCAAATGAGCACTCTAAAGGGTAATTATGAATTATTCTGCAGAATGTATATATTGTGCAAATCCAGAAATTGAGATATAGGTGAATCCTTCAGGCACGAGAACCAAGCAGCTCCATCTTCCTTATCAGATGTGGGACATCAAGCCAGACCTTACTGCATTGCTTTGAAAGAGTGATCCCTACTACCAGTGGTAGTAGCCCTGAAGTTGATGCAAATATTTGTGATGGTTTTGTTGTCATCAATATGCTGCTCCCTAAATCCTGTTCTGATTTTGGTGACTATACCGAGAAAGTATTTATTCCATATCTAATGAGGAATCTTGCATCTTCAAAGCATCTGGACGTGGTATGGGATCAGTACATTGACATCAGCTTTAAAGGATGTACCAGGCTGAAAAGGGGTTGAGGAACTCGAATTGTTGTTAATGCATCCACCCAGATCCTGAAGAACTGGAAAAGTTTCCTTCGTGTTGATGAAAATAAGAAAGAGCTGCACAATTTCTTAGCAAAATGTGTTGCCAAGCTGGTTACTCCAGGAAAACAGTTGAATAGCACATTCGAAAATACAGTTTTGTCTTCTCATGAGTGTGATAATGCACTTAATCTTGCACCATGTAATCATGAGGAAGTGGACACAAGAATAGTGTTACAACATGGCTACCGCAAAAGTTTTGATCAGAACAGTCGGCACAGAATTGATTGTCCTAGCTATTGCTACATTTCATTCCCTACCACTTGATGAATTATGGATCGCTTTTGGTGTGAAGAAAAATTATAAAGTGATACCAGCCCATACAATTGGAACCACGCTTGGGGAGCAGAGGGCTAGGGCATTGCCATTCTTCCATGCCGTCAGTGGCTGTGATACATCCTCCTCCCTCAGCAGCATTGGGAAGAAAACGACTTGGGACGCATGGAATCATTTCCTGAAATCACAGAAGCATTTGTCAACCTGTCAGCCTCACCCGTTAGAATCTCTAATGACATAATGGGCAAGCTTCAACGTTTTGCCATTCTACTCTATGACAAAACTAGTGAGTGCAACCAAGTAAACCAGGCATGACGATTTCTGTTTGCAAAGGGAAGGTAGCTAGATCACATACCCCCCAGCTAAGGATGCGCTTACTGAGCATATCAGAAGATTGGCATATCAAGGAGGACACTGTTGGGGACAGGCACTCAATGCTCAACAGCAGTTACCAAACCCATGTGATTGCAAATGAACAATGGGTACCTTACATGTCAGCCCTTCCTGAGGCCGCAAATTCTTGCAAATAATTAATCAAATGTGGCTGCAAAAAAGCTTGTAAGCTCCGCTGTAAATGCATTAATTCTCCCTTTTCCTGCACTGAACGTTGCACTTGTGGTGGCTCATGCTATAGATAGAGTGGTGTTAATACACAACGAGGGCACAGATCAATTGAAATATGTGATCCCGCTAATGAAATTCAAAATATAACCATTTCGCTGTAAATCCTGCTTTTTAGCTTGTGCCATATAGAATATTGATATACGGAAATACGCTCTGTACTCGTAAATAATCACGTCAGCTTCTTTGGATAGTAAAACATATAAAAGGTCATCTTATTCATCTATATATGTGTCCTAGACGGTAGGTTATTATATAAATAGGGTTCGAAAGCAGCCATGATGAAATTCAAAATGCCGGCTAAACTATGTGCCTGAGCATGTGTGTCCTGCTCTTATTGGATAGAGCATACACAAATCTATAAGTAAGCCAATTTTCATGCTTGTTTCACAATTTGAACGATCTTGGTCAGTTTTCGACTTAACCTACTAGACTAATACAAGGACATGCTGACCACTAGCACCACCACCTGTCTTTCAGACTCGGGAGACTGTGTGTCTGTAGGGGCATTAAAAGGTAGCCATATGAAATGCCACTAATCTCAGTCTCGCGGCAATCAAACACACGCGTCGATAAGTACCAAACAATATAAGTTAATAAGTGATTCGACTGCTTAGGCTACGTTATACAGCCCATAAATTAGTTAATATACTTACAAAACTTGAACAGAGATTATGTCATGTTTTGCAAACAGGCTAATTTATTCTTTAGATGTTATATACCTTCGAGTCGGCAGTTTTACAGTATAGCTCATACATGTAAATAAGTCACTATATTTGTAAAGAAAAATTCTACCTTGTGTTGAAAACGTGTTAATTTATGTTTGAGGTCTTCTATTCCAAACGGTGTCAAAAAACTTGCTTTAACCCTTATCTTGCTGATTTTAAAGGCTAGGCCTAGTTGTATCACAGTCAGCACAAGAAAGATTTATGTAGGTTATGTAAACAATAATGCTAAGATTTGTCTACATGTGTGCAGCAACGGTTTACGGCAGCAGTTTCCAAAATGAATAGAAGTTATCATATAGTTATCATATGTACATAAACATTTGGAATTTTAGCGATATATGCGCTAGGTTTTAAGGCATTGCTGTAATTCTTACCGCCTCTCCGTATTATCGTATTTCTCTATTTATTTTTGCCGTAGTTTTGTAGTTCCGTATTTTGCATGCTATTTAATCAGAATTTCTATTCCAATTAACAAAAAAAAATGTACTGCCTTTTTGAGGCTATATACATAGCTGATCGTCAGATGCCAATCGGTCCGTAAAGATCCAGCGGTCGAGACATCTATCCCATTCCCCCATAGTGAACTTATACGTATATCCTAAATCTATGGTGCCATTCTAAAAATAGAGGCTCGCTCTATCTATCTCTAGTTAGCTGTTGGAGACCGCAATCTTTTGCGCAGAATGGCCGCGCCTATACGCAATTCTAGACACAGCCCGAATTTAAGCATAAGCAAACGTGTGCATCAATTCCATTGTAGCCTATAGACTAATTATTTCAAATTTGCCAATTATGGTAGATACAGAATACCTCAGAATTGCTTTAACACGCATCCAGAACAAAGACAGAAACACGTTAGTAAGAAATGTTATGACGAATATGTTGAATATAATTTGATTGGAAGACATTGCTCCCTTAGACAGCAATGTCTACCAATCCAACTGTGTGACAATATTCAACAATACGTGTAATTTTGCTTTGGAAGCATGCAAAGTTTTATCTGAGCTGTGCTGTATACTACACGGATTATCCAAAGGAACATGCCATCATAGCATTCTTAATTATTGTTGCCGTAAGCCATTGTTATATATACAGCGACAGTTTTCAGCAACCTTGATTGCAATATATGCAACAGACTCTTTTTTAGTCATAACGGTATTTTGCATAGAGCCGGGTAGGTGGGTAGGGAATCATTTTTCAAATCGCCCATCTATGTAATCTGTTGATTATTCTTAAGCTAATTTGACAGAAAGTTGTAACCGATTTAGAGAGGGTCAGCTTCTAATCAAATTAGTTCAACTAGTCAACACGTTTGCGCTATAATTAAATGCACACGATTCGGAGGATTTTGTAGCTAGACGCAATATAGCATGTCTGATAAATGAAACAATAAAAATACCTTTAAGCATTTCAGTAATTTAATGTTATTACTGGTAGCCCCGCCCATCTCTTGCTAGTCTCTAAGCACACCTCGCCCGCGTTGCGATCGATCGATCCCCAAACTCCATGACTATCAATTTCTAGAAAATTATACAGATAAGCTGTTGAATATTTTGAAGCTTATTTGACTAAGAGATGTTGCTGCCAATGGCAGCAAGATTGACCAGTCAAATTAGTTTCAAAATATTCTACAGTATATTAAAGACATAATATTCGTACAACAGCGCATCGTCTTCAATTATGCGTTCGTGACGTACTTATCTACGTCATTCATGACATCATTGATTATGACGTCATCCAACACGTCGCATAGTTGATTATGACATCATAGGATGAATGAATAAACCGGATAGATACAATACTGTGTCATTATTTAAAAAGGGTATATGATTACCATTAGGTGATTATAATACGTACGTCTACTAACTTCCACTACAAATTGTGGATGCAATTTCAGTTGTATTATATGTACATGTTCATTGTGATAGACAGAACGATCCGTGGTGTAAATTAAAGGACACGATTGAGTCCGCCATATCAGAATCACTATACTGCTTTCAGCAGAGTGTAGCGGGTGAAACTATCTCTGTGTTAACTGGCAATAATGGAATCTAATAACAAACATATCGGGAAGCTGGTAAATAAGGATTTTGAAGATTAGAGACGCGTTAATGAACCGGCGTTGGCAGATGCCGGGTCACACACACATTCATCCACGAATACAGACGTGCCACCCGTTGGCATATAAATAGTAACCATAGTGGTAATGAGGAGCCCTCCGGGTGGTATAGCACAATAATTGATTTGAAAAATCGTAACTGATGCGTGGCAACACCCCCATCCCACACCCCACAATACCGCATGGGAACATGCCATCGATACTAGCAACTGAACTGCAGAATATCTACACGAACTATATTGGTAATGCATCCTGGGAATAATTGTCCGTACCTTGACACGATACTAGTACCAGATTTGCGCATATCAGAAGCAAAATCGTTTCCAGCAAGTTTCTTCTAATTAATGGCTCCGTTGAAGTCATCCAGTTTTGTGACATATTCGAACAATACGTTTTACTTGTTACCTTCGTCTTAATGAATGCATCCTTATGAAGAGATACGAAGTGTCTTACTAATCCTTAGCTGATAAAACTAACGTGTTATAAATTTGATGTATATATTGATTCCTTGTCTTTAATTGGCCCGTATCTCATTCAATAATTAGATATACAGTACATATACACCTGTTGTGATTTCAGATGGCATATTGACATTTGGATTGAAGTATGTATGCAATAGAAGGAAACCAAAGCTACACGAACTCGAGGGATCTGTCACAAAAGACAGAAATCAATATCGAGCACCCAGATACCTAGACTATTTATCTTTATTGAAGCTAATATTGACCTTAGCCTTATGTGAAACGTATCCATACGGGAGGCTGTCCTTTTATTTTCTGTATCAAACATGTATTCAGTATGTATCTTTCAAATGGATATTAAAATCAGAGACAATGCAGAGTCGCCAACTGTTTGACTTGTAGGTCTATGAACAGCAGATAAGCGTGTGTGTGTGTGCGTGCGTGCGTGCGTGCGTGCGTGCGTGCGTGCGTGTGTTTGACCCTTTGCCAGATGTAAAAAGGGGGCAGACCTGGTATGCTAATGAGAGGACACCATCAACAAAGCCGTCGATATCGTTGCCAACATTGTAGATTTTAGTTGTATATCTATTGACAGCAGCTGTGGGTTTGACAGCTGTCTTGTGTACTGAGGCGATAAACTGTTAGAAGAATTGGTGTTGGTCATTCTATTCAGGGTTATTACCCAATTGACCATACAAGTACTTGTATGAAGAGTTATTGGACGCGCACAGATCGCGAGCATGCTCTAAAAGGTTCAAAACCTCGGATATGGGCGTGGCATAATATGCTAATGGGATGACTTCAGTAGAAGGGCGACGACATAGGCCCCTTCGCTGATTGGTCGAGAGAGAGAGAGAGAGAGAGAGAGAGAGAGAGAGAGGGGAGGGAGGGAGGGAGGGAGGGAGGGAGAGAGAGAGAGAGAGAGTGATGATATCATCAATATTTGAATTAGACCACGCCTCCGATTCGACGATCATTAGTCAATTTTGTGGGTGGTGGACCAGGATGTCTCCTAATTCAAATATTGATGACATCATTACCATCTCGACCAATCGGCGCAGACACCTATATCTTCGCTTTTTACTGTGCTGTGGTGGTGTAGGCATGGGCAAATGATTGATAGCTGTAATGGGTACGGACCAATGATAGGCAGGTGTAATGAAGTGTGAAGGCATTAAGGGTCATGGTCAAGTCACGTGAAGCCTATAGTCCAGTCAGTACGGCCACTTATCTCATCACCCTAGCTTAGGTCAACTTATGAAACACCAGCTCTTGCGGTATAGGCCTAATGACCCATGAAAAATGGGCGTGGCCTAGCAGACGGCCATATCATCACTCTGGTCGGGTGACATAATGACCGCTATACTCGTTGCCATGCCCTAATGGTCCCCATGAAAAAAGTGTGTGAAATAATGTGGCATGGCCCAACATTTGTCCATATCGTCGCCCTGGTCAGGGTCACAGGCGCCAGCTACGCTGGTTGATTGGCCACATAACCAGTGAAACAAAGATCCGGGGCATGGCATAATGTGTATCCATATCGTTGGCCTGGGTTAGTGAGGCCAAATCGGCCTGACCTTGCTTGAGTGGTCGACATCGCAGTAAATGTGGATGCTGATGCTCATCTGGATAAACACTCTGCACCGAGTATAAGAGAGACCGCTCTTCTTCCTCGCCTGCGTTTTGGCTGAAGATGAACAATGACTAACCCAATAATTCATAAACATCTACCCGTGCCCCCACCTTATTGTTTCAAATGGCAACGGGTTATAATTATGCGTTTTAACTTTAGCTTTTTGCTTGTAAACACGAGATTTTAAGTTTAATTTTCCAGATTATTTTTTATTTAAAAACATGTCATTATTTTAAGTTATTTATGTTTACTTGATAGTATTATCTTTCAGTTTCATTTCTTAATATTTTTTATTTCAAAACTATCCGCCTGATTTTCGTTTTCAGATTTCATTTCACAGACTGCTCTCTACCCCCATCCAACATCCGAGAGGAAAAAATTAATTACCTTTACATGCCATATAACACCGACATCCGCCAACAACAGCTCATTAGGCAGCAACAGGTAAAGCATGCACCCCTAGCAACATCTTAATTATTTGATTAATTCAGTTTTGACTTTTATTTACGCAACCCTTTGGGGAAGCAACGCAACCCTTCTGGGAAAGACCTCAAAGAATGTCATGGCTCGAATACATCTAGGTGTGAGTGGCCAATAAATCTAAACCATCAACAACAACAACTTACAATTTGGACGTGTTAGGATCGGTAATTCATGAAATTGTGAAAGTAGTTGACATCTGAGTCAGCGGAGAAGCGGTGTTTGGTGGCATCTCGCCATAGACATTACTTTGCTCCCATAGCTCATATCAGTGATTTCAGCATCTGTCGAATATAAAGATGTCACTGAGCTCAATAGATCCTCCGCTGTAAGCAACCTCTCAATAGCATCGACATTGTCAGTGTCATATTCAAGATACCGATGACACCACGAAGGGGTCTCGAACACCCCATTATTCTCATATATGAGTAGGCGCCACTTTTGGGAGGTGAACCCCACTCTCCTTTCTATCACGATAGGGTTGCTCTGGGAAAAAAATATAAGAAATTCTGATTAATAATAATAATAATAATAATAATAATAATAATAATAATAATAATAATAATAATATATTGATAATGTGGCAGAGGAAAAGTAGGAGCACATTTGGTTAACAGTTTATTGCCTCAAAATATTCGTTAGAGTGAGAGAATGCATGAGAGAGAGCACGCGAGAGAGAGAGAGAGAGAGAGAGAGAGAGAGAGAGAAAGGGAGAGAGAAAGAGATAAAGAGGGTGGGAAAGGGAAAGAGATAGTGTCTGAAAGAGAGAGAGAGAGTGAGAGAGGTCAAGAGAACTGGAAAGAGAGGGGCTGAGAGAGGACAGTGAGAGCCTTTTGGACCAATGGATCTTTCCACCTTATCTTTCAATAATATGACAATATAATTAACTACCTGTTGCATGGATTGCATGACTTTTTACTATTGAATAAATGGGTTGTGCTGAATATTTTGAAACTAATTTGAAACTATTTTGACTCAGCGATGTTGCGACTATAGCTAGCAACATCGACCAGTCAAAATTAGGTTTAAAATATTTAACAACTTACCCGCATACTTTTCTGAAAATTGAGAGTCGGGAGTTATGGAGACAGGCAGTCCATCATTCAACCAACCAATCAGTCAGGTAGTTAACCAGCCAGGCAGTCAGGCAGTAAAACTCACAGAAATTCGCATGAATGCCCCAAATTCACTCCCGTACACATGCATGCACTTACTCAATCGCCCATTGACACACAGTCATCTAACCATATCGATGCAAGTTCAACGTTGGCCCAACCATTTATAGCCAATATATATTATAAATGGTATACACATGCATTGGCCCAACATTGACATAGCAGCGTCAAAATTATGGCCGTTGGGCCAAAGTCATGACCAAATCCTTTTAACTTTTTAATAAGTTCATTAGGCGACCGTCTATGATAATTTCTTACACGTTAATGCTCAAGATAAAGTTGAGAATTTCGCTTATTAATAATCGCCCATCATTTCGTCTATAGCCATTCATAAGAGTAATCTATGACAAATGTTTCATCATTTTAAACAGACTAATGTAGGACCCGACGCAAGCTGTAAAAGTACCCTTTTAGCTCAGATTACAAAGCATAAACAGCAGCAATTCGACTGCTGATTAGATTATCTTCTGATATGGTTCATACCAAGAATTGTATGAGCAGTTAGACCCTGATATAAAGTTTATGAGGGAGTTCAAGATGTTAAGTTGGATTCTTCTAAGAAAAATCTCATAATTTTGTAAGATTTAATCGCAGATTCTGACAAGCAAGTTACTGCGCTCTTCATGAAACGCAATCATCACGAGAACTGCTCTATTATTCGTATAGTTCAGAATTTATTCACGAAGAATAAGAGTTATCATGCCACATCTCTTAACTCGCACTCTGTAATAATGTTCAAGAATCCGAGGGATATGGTGAGCATTAATATTTTGGCTAGCCAAATTTATCCACAGAGTAGTCGAGGTATCCAAGAAGCATATATAGACACTACATCCGAACCTCATTCATATCCACTAGTAGATTTAAGACAGACAACATCTGAATATTTGCGGATGCATTCTAATATATTTCCTTGAGAAATTTGTTCAGCTTACTTAGTCAACAATGGTAGCAGTAACATTGTAATGTCTACTCATTCTCAGGTCAATGTCTGCAGCAGCCGTGGTTGCATTAGAAATATTAGTACAAGTCTGAAGGCTAGTGAAAATCTTCAAATTTTAAAACTTGTATCTAACTCTATGGGCAATGGCCGCAGAGCCTTACTCGAGCACTGCGAATGGGCATTAGTCGACTTGATATCGGAATGCTTCTAAAACCTTATTTGCGGGAGTAATACTCCCAATAGAAATCAGTATAAGAGACTGTTCAAATATAGTCACCATATAAGACTCTATAAAAGAGCCAGAGAGCTATGTTCAAGAGGTTCGAATAGGTTTGAAACTACCCCTACGTCATCATGGATAGAATATGTTAAAAAAGCACAAGTAAATCGCGTGCTGCAGATACCCGCCTAAAAGATAAATATAATAACGCTGAACATCCGGCAGCTGTCATGGCATCGATAAGCTACAGCGTAGTTTTTACAAGGTATATCTCGATAATTGAGTCAGGAATGCTTAACTAGCCAACTGAGTTATTTCTTGCACCTTATAGCTAAATGCATGATGTTTTCTCAAGACCCAATTAGAGTCACTAGCATATATCAATTATGACAAGTCGATCTTACTGGGATGTCGATGTTAGTTAAATACAATGACAATACTCGTTATCTGCTGTACATTATAGATGGGTTATCGAAATTTGTATGGGTTCTGCATTTACCAAATTAAACTGGCAGAAAATCTCTGAATACCGTGGATAGGAAGCCGTATTCAAAATGACAAGGGTGGAGAGTTTGTAAATCCTTCTGTAAAGCATATCTTAAAATCTAGATTGGTCATCGCTGAGATTGTTCACCGAATGATAAAGACGAAGCTATGGAGATTATATGATGTACAAGAATACGAAGAGATATATGGAAGCATTGCTTACGCTGGTGCATGCTTACAACACCTCCATACACAGAAGTAGAAAATGGAACTGGTCAATGTAGGTTGCAGCACCAAGTTCTGTGCAATATCATGTCTGGGGCATCCAAGCTAAAGGAAGCTGTACAGAGCAATGAAATCTTAACGATTAGCACCATTATGTATTTGGATCCGGTTATATATATATATATATATATATATATATATATATATATATATATATATATATATATATATATATATATATATATATATATATATATATATATATATATATATATATATATATATATATATATATTAGCGTCATCACCAGTTAAAAAAAATCTGAGTCTACAGAATGTGGATCACTTAGCTGGGAAAAATCATTGATCAGTTTTATGTAACTCTTCCGAGCAACAGCAGCGTGGCCTACTCTCCTGATAATAAGATATCAAAGTTCAGAACTCATCTTCAAACACCGCTGACATTAGAGAAGTTGACTCACTATACCTGTAGAGTGTAATGTATTGTTTGAAACTTATGTCGATCTAAGAGTGAAAAGAAGGAAAAAAAGAAAAAAGATACAGGGCTTCCCTCCGAGAAAAGTGTGACCATTCACAAGCTCAATGCAGTGTTCCCAGGCCTAACATTACCTGGAATGCCAACTCCGCTAACTGGAAGCATCATGAAGTAGTCTAGATACTTTATGTGAAAGTTATTTGAAATATGTACAATTCCTGAATGGTTGCTATGCAGTAAAGAACCAGGTAGACTTCATAAATAGACACATATCTACTCATACACGTTTTAGAAGTAACAGTAATCATAACTATTACCCGCACTGATCAAACTTATTAAACTAGATGGTTGAAAAGAACTTCGCTATTGACTTTGGCACAGTAGTATCATGTTTTCACGGATATGATTAGTGCTTACTTAAGGGATTACTGCCGAGTGGAGGATTACCCTTGATGCATAAGAATAAGGGGCTTAGTCTAATGACTGCATACATATATTGCAGCATTGTGATGTACAACATAGTCAGCAAGACATCAGCCCTGCTATTATGATTCATTCCTCTATATAGCTCAGACAGCAGCAATGATATACGCCAGTGGACTTTTCCAGACATTCAATATCAGCATCTATCGAAGAGCTACGTGACTGGACGGGGGAGAATATTCCACTTGAAGATGGTGCCTCACCAAGTGTGCTCTGTTTACATTTTAGATGCAAGGTATTTTTATAAGCTACACATCTTAGTGCAGTCATTTTCATAAGCTACATACCAGAAAGCAGTCATTTTCATAATCTTTACGAAGAAGAAGAAAATGAAACTATACAACCGCCCTGGTCTTTTAGCGCGCCATGGTTGCTATGTTAGTCAAGCTTGTGGACGTTTCCTAGTGTTCAACAGGAGTAGAGGCCAAAAGAGAGAGAGAGAGAGAGGGAGAGAGAGGGGGGGGGGGAGAGGGAGAGGGAGAGGGAGACGGAGAGGGAGAGGGAGAGACCTTTCCCGCCAAATGTTGGCTTGTTCGTACAGGTCTAGCGACCCTTGTCCCACTTTTTAAGAAGACATTGCTGCATAGAATACCATACTGCAGCCACTAGCATGCACTAAACGCACCCTTATGAAAAAACTTACAACAGCCTCGATATTATTTGTCAACTAGTGACTAACTTTTGCACTAGACCGCTTGACATGCGTTTGGGATAAAATCGTTTATTAATCGATCCAGCACCTTCACTTTTCGCCTTGGCAACCGAATCCGATAACCGCTGCATTAACCGAGATCTTTTTCGAATCAACCGCACCTTTCTCAGTCTGTCGTCGTATTGGACTTCAGCGGCACCTGGACTTGACAGAGATTCCCCTACACTCTGTTCTCTTTAATTGCATGAGCTGGTGCCATTTCTGAAACTTGGAACGGGTTTAGGTTCTCACTTAATCTGACCAATCATATCCTTCTGCAGCAGCCTGATACATTACACCACAAAACATCTAGGTGTGTTAAGCTACCGCCTAGTGCAGGGTCACCTAAATTGTTTGAGATATGCACATACAGAAGGCCTCCTGAGAAGACTAAAAGCTTCCAGCGAAGATCCCCCCATCCACCATGCTCTCGTGAGAAGGACCCGCTGCCCTGGGAACACACACCAGCTGCATGTACAAGAACACTCGCCAGCACCACAGAAAGAGCATTTCCACCACGTGTATAAGAGGGCCAGCTCTACAAGAACTACCACACACCCCAGTGCATGACTTCTCCACTATGTCTGAAGAAGGATGGCGCCAGCTGGGATGGTTAATCATGACCCCGAACTCCTGCTTGTGGACATCAATGACAAGGAAGAAAGGGACACATCGTCCACTGGAAGAAGTCCAGCTTCCTGACTACTTTATCTACAGATACCTTGCCATGTCGGGAATCCCAGACCGGACCTGCGTGTCTCCAAGGAGTTGGCTGACCACTCCGGCCAGCAAATTAATGTTTGTCGGGGTGCCCTAAGAGTGTGCCATGGGTTGGCGTCGCAAGCCCTGAGAACCTTGATCGAGAGCCACCAGGAAGGAATCCTGTACGGGGCAGTCTACGACTGAGTGAGAAGACCACGCCTGATCGGCGCCCCGAACCAGAGCTCGAGGAATACTATGATGAGGATCGCTCCCGCGATGACCGACTTCCTGGTCCCCCTGATGACAACAAACCCAGATTTGACAGCTAGGTGGACAGACGCGAGATGGCATCCGCCAGGCCACACATGACTATTGTCCACTTAATGAATTATCGTGTAGGGATCTTTAATAACGATGATGAGAGCACGTTGCGTAGTTGAATGAACCAATCATGTAAATACATTGAATGTTCAGTTTACCGCACATTGTTCAGTTAAGAAATGGTACAAGAACAACAATAAAAACAGAAGGGAGGAGGCAACATGTAATAAAATTTGAAGGTTTAAAATGTTTCTATACAAACCATAGACAACCTAGGCAACTCTATTTTTTTAAACTAGAATCGTTAGTGACAGAAATGAATCCTGATACCATTGGAATAACTGAAAGATTGCCTAAAACTGTCCATTAGTCCATCTGAAAATCTGTCATTTGGTCCAACCATCCGTCTGTATGTATTTCTAGTTATTTGCCTCTCTGTCTAGCCGTCAGTCCATCTAGGTCTCTGTCCATTCATCCCTCTGTCCAGCCGTGTGTCTGTCTACCTGGCCATCAATCTGCCCATCTGTCACCCCTCTGCCTGTCCGTCCAACGTATGTGCAACAGTTTGTGCATTGTCAACAATGGTCGCACCTATTGTTATATCTTGACAGATTTAGACCGAACTGAGTAAAAGCACAGTCCCAAACTTATCTAATTTAACCATTATGAAAATAATGCTCAGTCACTCACAGTAAAGTTAGCCCCCCACCCCCACCCCCAACCCAGCCTTGTTAAATATATACTTAGGAATTACAGATTACTTGAATCACAGCAATGGTTTACAGTTCTACAGCTCTCCAGAAGCAATTTCACTCATGGTTTGCTATATGATTATGGGTGTATTCAAGTACATGCATGATTGAATACATTTTTAAATTTTATAACCAATCTGGGTTTTATGAGGCTGTTGTAGGTACGTTATGTATCAGTATGAATTGGCGATGTGAACCAATCCCCACATTTTATTATATATAGACAATATAATGCTCAGTTATCAATGTGTGCATTTGAGTTTATATATGTCGCTTGCCATAGAATTACTGTATGATTGATATATGATTGCTGTATGATTTATATATGAGTGTTATATTCCATGATGTCTCACTTTATGTGTAATAATAAATAAAGTTGTTTAAATTTTGTTCTCAACTGCGTAACATCTAATTGCAATTCACTTTCTCAAAGGTTCTTCTTTCATCATTTCCAGATTGACAAGCAAGTTTCCAAAAATTGTCATTGAGATTAATTGCCTTTTACTTTTACCATAATTACGAGTTGACAGGACTGTAAGTTTTTCTATGATATATCTGTATTCTTAATATGAATTTAACAACAGCATACAGCCAGTAGGGAATCACCCACCAACGATCTCATTGAATCAATATAAAACCATAGTTTTTATACAGTTTTCAACAATGATCACGAGAATAATTATATATGACACTTCAAGAAGTTTCTCAACACTAGATTTAAAGACCTCTTAAGCACATGCTCATGATGCGGATTAAGATGTCATTTGCTATGATATTATTTTGGCATGCAATAACTCGCTGAGACTGGGTCAAGTCATGCCGACTGTTACTAATCGCAGGACGGCTGTTCTGATGGATCACGCGTGGATTGGTTGTGCAGCATAGTGATTTATCGAGGGTGTATACTCATTGCCCACCTATGACATCAGGATTGGATGGGCGTGGCTTATAGATTCCCTCCTGAATGTGTATTACTTTTTTACGTATTAAAATCTCTCCTGCAATAGTAACACATGTCATCTGTCAACGTGTAAGATACATCAATAATCATCGCTGATTCACCTAGATGCCCACGCTGGAACAGGCTTATACGCCATCTTGTATGATGTGCTATTATAATAAATTATTAGCAAGATAATGACAAAATAAAGAATTCAGAACGGTTTAATTTATTGTTGGGTTGGAATGAAAGTCACCTTTCCAGAGTATCCATCGATAATCTGACGTCATATGACGTCATAATCAGCTAAATAAATGATTCTATTAGGCAGGTCTTTAACTCTTAATAGTGTGACACGTTGTAAGAATACTATGTCTCTACTATTTAATAAACAGGCTGCTGAATATTTTGAAACTAATTTGACGCCCAGTCAAATCAGTTTCAAAATATTCAACATCTTACCTGTATAGTTTGCTGGAAATTGATTTGTCAGGGAGTTCAGAGATCGATCCATCCTAACACGTGTGAGGTACTGGTGGAGCTTAGCTAGATATGGTCTGGCATAGCTGACAAGAGGCCCAATGGCCTGTGGCGCTCACCTGGACCATTAGCATTTGAACCATTTGCATTTAAATAGACATGATGGATAATTTTAGAAAAATCCAAAATGGCCACCGAAAGAATTGACCCATCACAACTCTGTATATAAGTTCTGAAGCCTACCTACCTATGATTCTTCCAGCTGAGTGTGATTGCTTAATGAGGCTTTTAACTGATTTACCAAGACTTTTGGAAAATCCAAAATGGGCACACAAAAATTGATCAATCAAAATTCTGCATACAAGTTCTGAAGCTGGTTACCATAGGGTCCTTCCATGCAAGTCCGGCTGAAATCAACAAAGCAATTAATGAGGAGTAGTGTTTTAAATGACATCCGGAAAATTTTCATAAACTTCCATATTTTGAAAAAAAGATTTACCAATCAAAATTCTGTATACAAGTTCTGAATTCTACACCCATAGGGTCCTTCCAGCCAAACTATGTTGAAATCTGCCAAGCGGTTAATGAGGAGTAGGGTTTTGACAATTTCCGTTAATTGTTTTTGCAAAATCTAAGATTTTCACTCAAAATATTAATCAATCAAAATTCTCTAGAGCCTACGACCATAGAATCCATCTAGTCAAATTTGCTTGAAATATGTCATGAAGCTAAGGAGGAGTAGTATTTTGATCATTTCCAGTAGATTTTTAAAATAAAATCTAAGATTTTCAACCCAAAAATTGATGAATCAAAAATTCGCAATAGACGTTCTAGAACCTACCACCATAGAGTCAGTCTCTCCAAATTTCGTTGAAATATGTTAAGCAGCTAAGGAGTAGAAGTATTTTTACCATTTCCAGTAAATTTTTAATAAAATCTGAGATTTTCACCCAAAACAAGAGGCCCAAAGGGCCTGTATCGCTCACCTACATCATAGGCATTTCAAACAGAAAGGCCATCAACAATAAGTAGAACCCAGCAGAGTTGAGTAGAATTATAACAAGAAAACAGAAGCCATGTTTCTTTATGTATCAACTACTTTTGAACAAAACTTAACGGCCCTTAGTCCCTTATCATATCTCCCATATTTCGGCCCAATCCGTTCAACGATTCTGGATACGAAGTTGTTTTCGCGAAAACTATGTCATCCAAGATGGCCGCCAAGCCAATAGACCAATCGGGTTCTCTTGAACAAATTGGTTCTCCTCCTGCATTAGGTGATGTTTCATGAGTTTTGAATCAACCCCCAAGCCGTTTCGGAGATTTTTAAAGACGTTTCTAAAAATTGGCTGGTTTAGCCAGTGGCCATCTTGGCTTTTGGCCGATCAGCTTCGTTTGAACAAACTTAGACATCTATGACCTAAGGCTGCATTCTGCCAAATATAATTGAAGTCATTTAAAGAATTCCCCATTGCTTTACTATGGGCCATTGCTTTACTATGGGAGCCTATGGCAGGAAAGCAAACCAAGATGGCACTCAAACCGTTTACCCAACAGTCTCGAAAGTGGCATATTTGAACTCGCCACCCTGATAAGCATATATACAGCAATTTTCGCTATTAAAATACATCAAATACAAAGAAGCCAATATGGCAAATAGCTAAATTTTGATTGGTTGATGCCGGCCATGTTTTTTAACGCATGAAATTTCTTTGAACAAATTTGAATGCCCCTTGTTCCATAAGCATATTTACCAAATTTCAGCGCTATCCCTTCAGCGGGTCGGGAGAAGTCGTTTTCAAGAAAACCACGTCATCCAAGATGGCCACCAAGCAAAAAGGCCAATCAGGTTGCCTTGAATAAACTTGGGTCTAACGTTGCCATAGATGATGTGTTATGTGTTTTGAATCAATTTCCTGATAAGCATATATAGAGAAATTTTCGCCATTAAAATACATCAAATACAAAAAAACCCAATATGACCAACAAATGGTAAATTTTCATTGGTTGATGCCGGCCATGCTTTTTTAACATACGAAATTCCTTTGAACAAATTTGAATGGCCCTTGGTCCCTATGCATATTTAATAAATTTCAGCTCTATCCCTTCAGCGGTTCGGCAGAAGACATCATTTTCGGGAAAACTACGCCATCCAAGATGGCCACCAAGCAAATAGGCCAATAAGATCAGCTTGAATAAACTTGGGTCTAACATTGCCATAGATGATGTGCTATGAGTATTGAATCAATTCCTCTTGCAGTTTCGGAGAAGAAGAGTTTTTAAGGTGTCTAAAAATCGGCCATTTTTGCTGGCGGCCATCTTGGATTTTGACCGATCCACTTCCTTTGAACAAACTTAGGTCTCTATGCCCTATGAATGCTTCTTCCCAAATATAATTGAAATCGGCACAGTGGTTCTTGAGAAGAAGTCGTTTAAAGAAAAAGTTGATGGACGACGGGCAACGGACGGATGACGGACGGATGACGATGGTCGCCACGGCATAAGCTCACTTGGCCTTTCATCCCAGGTGAGCTAATAATGGTAAGATCCATTAATGTTGTTGGCGGGATTTCAGTAATCCCAAACAAACAGCATGCGTGAGACGTACCAGGCTGTGCGTACAATGCAACATTCTTGCCGTCGCATTGTGGCGGGATTATTTTAATCAAATATCTTGAGTACTACTATAATAACGGCCTTCTCATGAGATTATTTTGAAAGTAATGCTACTGAAATATGTAACTCTTTCGCAGATATCTCCTTGTAAATGTTATCTTCTTTATGATCGAAAATTATTTTATTGAATATTTCGAAATCAATTTGACGGAAAACTGTTGCTCTTGCCTAAGGCAGCAATGTTGTCCAGTCAAAGTAATTCCAAAATATTCAACAGTTTCCTGTATATTGGCATTGAAAATGAGATCTCGGGATTTCATCGGTGAGACTGTTAATGTGTGAGCATGCAATTTAGTTCAGTAGCATTATTTTCAAAATAGGTGCATTCAATGCAAGTGCTCCTACTATTCTCTCTTTCCTTTTAATGTATGCAGTAATCCTGCACACGCAGGAATAAGTAATATTCTTGCACACGCAGCATTTGAACTATTTTTCAGGTGGATGGAAACGGTAGGCCTATACTAAAAGATTACTGTACACATATGCAAGTGATATGTGACGTTTTTATATCCTATTCTTCACAATATGACTCGTAGAATGTGAATGCTGCTAATATAGATGTGAGGCCACCGCCATCTCACGGCTTTTATAGAAGTAGTCCTGGATGAGGTTTCAGTGATTTTATAACTATTTTCTATGAGTACGATATTATGTCTGAAAATCTCAAGAAAGCAGGATTCGGTACGCTCAAATCGAGAATGGGCCTGAGGAAGCTAATGATTTCTGCTGAGGACAAGTCACAGTGGGCAAACGCGAAAAAGACTGATTGCAGCTGTCGGATGTTTCCACTACTACATCCGCAGAATACATACTATATTATCAGCTCCTGTTTTGATAAAAAGGAAAGGGACATTGCATACACCTGTCCACCCTCCTCTGTCAGTCCGTCTGTCTATGTGGCTGACTATCCATCCACAACAGTTTATTTGATTTTAACCAAGATTGTATGTGAGCGACATATATGATTGTCAATTTCGAGATGACGTTTACATTCGCAAGAACTCGCAGGAATTAATATGAAACAGACCTCCCTGGATTTCTGGGGTATATAAATACAGGGTATATTGGGGCAGACTTCCAGTTCACTTCCAGACAAAGAAGAGAGGGGGGCATTTTTCCAGTCCACTCCAGTCCAAATCCTATTCCAAATAATCTACTACAGCCAAGAACGCTATCAACAGGGAAAATCTTATCACACAAACTACACACAAGCTGCATAAACTACATTGACCAAATGATGCTGTATAGGAAAGCTGGAAAGGATGCTATATAAGAAAGTTATATAGGAAAGCTGGGCCCTTTTAGAGGAGGTGGGGTGGTGGGCAGAAATGGAAAATTCCGTGATTTTCGTTGTGAAACATTGCGCAAGCCCTGCCTACGATGCAAATATTTTTGCGGTTTCTTGCGCATTCTAGCGGTTTCTGCAAAAATCCACACACATTTTGAACATGTTGAAAACCATGCGATGTCTGGCGAAGAAAAAACTGCAAGGGCAGCGCAAGAAGGGGATTGCCCATTGCGAGGACACAACATACCCCAAGGGCTCCGCAAGGACAACCACAAGACACCGCAGTCTGTGGGCAGTAGGTTTTATAAGGCCCGTTTTATTATAAGTCGAACTTTCTGTCCCGCCATGCTAAGGACGACTGGCTCAACTGTAGCACGGCATTCGCACGGTTATTGATAATTTTATTTAGAGGTAAAATTCTTTCGCACCATTCCAATCTATTGTTAGAACAAGTATACATATTGATGCAAGGCACCAATGGCAAATAGTGTGGCCGGAGATTATAATAATTCAAATTGAGCTTCAAATTAATTTTTATGTATATTATACAATGAGCAGTAGAACAGCAGGTTGTTCACCAAAGACAGTGTGAACAATAACTAAATTATACATGTAGAACTGGCACATGCACTATACAATATAGGAAGAAATGGGCATCAAGTTACAGTCTTTGTACTATAAAGATATAGCTATTAGACATGTGATAATTTGACCACATGTTTGCAGGACGGAGAGAAATGTGTTTATTGTGTTATATTAACATTCAAAATTACATAGTTTCTTACTATCATTTACAGTTTCTTATCTGCCCTATGTAGTGCTGATGGTGGATGCGATTGTAATAATGATAGTTTCTTGGTAGTGCCACATCTTTAAGATGGTTGTAATAGCATCATCCTTGGATAGGATACGCTATGGGCTATATGATGAAGCACATTATAGTTTGGAGCAGTCTGTCCATCTTTCCATCCATCTTGTGACCATATGCGTAAATTCTGAGGTTTTTTGTTTGATAATTCAGATTCTATCTTGAGCTAAATTATAGGATATATAGAAAGATTTTCACATTAATGCAAGAAATATTTGATGATAGAATCGTGCAATATCTAGTGGGTTCTAGATGGTATTATGTTTGAAAGCCTGGTTACAAACTGAGTACAGAGATTCTGATACTGAATATATAGTAAATTATTAGCATTTGAAAACTGTAAGTTTAAACTAAATTGCGTATTTCGAAATTACTACATAGAACTTTTTTAAATGCTATACATTATTAGCACATTCATATCTATCTATGTAAACATATGGGTGAAATTCGGCAGCCGAACCTATTACAAGCGATATATTAGGACATATCAACATCTATCCAATTGTGGCTAATGTGAACCAACTATATTCCAATGGGGACATATTGTGAATAAGTAACTACATGAACATACTTGGTAATTATGATATTATTAGTAATGAAGTGTTTCGACGTCACGAGTAGCTGTAGTGTAATCTTTGTAAACGACACGAACACATCTTTCTAGCGCACCGACATTCATCTACAGTATGCATAAGTAAATAAGGACATGTCAACAGCCAACAATTACTAGCTAAATTCTGACCCGTATATCACATACTATTGGATTACAGGAAAATGTGTATGGGAAGCAGCAATATATCTACACGTACATAGACTGATTACACCCCGCGGTACAATGGATATTTGAATGTGATGAGCCAGATTGGGTGGGTCAGGGAAGTACTACTACTACTACTACTACTACTACTACTACTACTACTACTACTACTACTACTACTACTACTACTACTACTACTACTACTACTACTACTACTACTACTACTACTACTACTACTACTACTACCTCTACTACCACTACTGCTGCTACTGCTACTACCACTGCAGCAATATATCTACACGTACATAGACTGATTACACCCCCCCCCCGGTACAATGGATATTTGAATGTGATGATCCAGATTGGGTGGGTCAGGGAAGTACTACTGCTACTACTACTACTACTACTACTACTACTACTACTACTACTACTACTACTACTACTACTACTACTACTACTACTACTATTACTACTACTACTACTACTACTACTACTACTACTACTACTATTACTACTGCTGCTGCTGCTGCTGCTGCTACGACGACGACGACGACGACGACTACTACTACTACTACTACGACTACTACTACTACTACTACTACTACTACTACTACTACTACTACTACAACTACTACTACTACTACTACTACTACTACTACTACTACTACTACTACTATATCGGTTACCTGGCTTAAATTCCCTACGACTCGGGTCTCCAAAGCAAATGTTCATCATAAACAACATCATAGTTCAAAAGTGGGTAAAAACAGCTTAATTATTATTCGCATATTAACGCTTCTTGTGTTACCCAAATGTCAGGCCAAAAAAATGCATCTGCAATGGCCTTGAGGAATATTCATTTTCAGGATAATTTAAACAAACTTTTTAAAAAATTTACAACTGCAATGATTGCATCAGTTAGCGAGCACGTCATTCCAGTGGTAAAATTGTAAAAAAGTCGTATTTTATTGGCGGAAAAATGGACACCAAATACGCAATGACTTTAGCCGTTCACGCCGGTAACAACAGCAGAAGTCCATGTAATAGAAAGCGGTATTGCTTGTAAATTTCAGAGGCAAAATAACAAAGAAGTAACCCTTTCTTGGCCTGCAATATTTCTTGAAAAATCCTGAACATTAAAGGGTTAATTGATATGAGTTGTATTTTAGACAGGTTAATGGATTAATCTTTGACCCTCGAATCAGTTTAAGAAAATTTCAACTTTCTCATAGAAAATGGCGATTTGCAGACTAAGCGAATACTATTTTTGAAAATGTTATCACTGTAATGACTGGATCGGTTATCGAGTCAGTCATTTCAGTTGTAAATTTTCAAAAATCGTCTTCTCTTGGTCTGCAAATGGACATTTCTTAAGATCACTACAAAAGCCGTTTTTGGCTGATATGAGTGTCAAATGGTTAAAATAAATGTTTGCTTTGCGCGAGTAGATCCAGAAACGTGGCGATAAAAAGCTAACAGATTAACAATCAAATACTCCTGTTGTGTAGTAATACATATATCTACATGATCTTGACTACATACAGGGAAGAAATAGCAAAGGAATTAGGACATATTAATGTTTGCTTAAATGGTTTTTTTTATCTAGTTGACCAAGCAGCGCTGATCATTTCCATACACATTGGACTGCGACTTGTCTAGAAGTCCGTATAATGGAGGGGTGTATTTTTATCCAGCCCTCCCATTTCCAGCTAAGCACCGCCCACCTTTTCGCTTTGTTGAAATCGATTTAAATACTTTGAATCCTGAGGACCCAGCATTCCAATTTCAAGTTAATTATACGGATACGCTGTTTAATATTTTGAAACTAATTTGGCCGGGGCATGTTGATGCGTATGGCAGCCACAGTAACCGGTCAACGTAGTTTTAAAATAGTCAACGAAATGTTTATTAATTCATAATTGTATCAAAAACATGGAATTATATTTTATGACAGAGTTGTAAATTGTTTGGACGAAGCTATATGGCGTTACGATTGTGACGTCAGTTAACTAGTGAAGCAATGGACCTTTCCAGTTTTCGCTATGTCCCGCCCATCTCTAGCTAAGTTCCACCCACACTTCGCTCGTGTTGGGATCGATCAATCCCTGAGCTCCCTGACTATTAATACTAATTTGACTGGGGCAACAACAGCGCCAAGTCAAATTAGTTTCAAAATATTCAACAACATTCTTATTAAATATTAAAGACATTCAATCCGTACAACAACGCTTAGTCCGTCACAAATTGTGCGTTCTTAACACCCTCTGTTGAGTTATATAAAAATTTAAAATTAGATTTGGGGTTTTCGCAATGGTGTTGGTACCCTGCCATAATGATTGATTGTATCGCGCTCTTTTAGCATCTGTGTTTAGATTTTGCCGCCATTCTGGTTGATGATCGGTTCGTAGTGCAAGTGCTCCATAACAGATTTAAAAAAGCAGACGTTTTTAAAAATGTTATTTCATGTTCTGAAATATCGTAGTTGTGACACCTCCATTTTAATATCAACCAAACTACAACAGCATGATTTCATCATAAGTGAATGGAACCTTGAACAAATATACATTGTTATTATCCTTCAGTAATGCCACATGACCAAATGCTCTTATTTGATTGGTTAAGATCAGGGATGGATGATTTGAAATTCTCTCACGCGAGGGCAATACCATACGATCTCCCCGCTCCCCTCCTCCCATCCCACCCCCGGCGTGACAAAAGTGTTTTAGTTTTACTGCGCAACTAGCCATAAAGCAGATTATAAAAATATGCATGTTACTAAAATGGCGGATACGCGCCCGCATCGGAATTGTTAAATTTCAAGATTTCAAGTGACTCAATTTCAAGACAACTATATGGGAACGATGTTTCATATTTTGAAACTAATTTGACCGGAGCTGCTGCTGCCGCAAGGTTGTATATCCCGCAAAACACGTGTAGTCGAGTAGCGAATGCATTACTCAACAAATTAATTTGAGCGATAATAATAAGTGAATTATCGATCGCAATCATGTACATTTCTTCGTGACGTGATAATAAAGATCCGCATGACGAGCGTGTTACATATGGATATCAACACCGATGTGAAATGGATTACTTATAGAATTAATTGTAGAAGTAATTAGTCTATGGAGCGCCCATACCGAAGTATGATGTTATTCCGGATTAACTCTCTAGTGTGAACACGAAAAGAGACTCCGTTTTGGCGTACAGCCAAGGCAGAAAGTGTCAATTTCACTCTTGCAATTCAATTTTTCTTTATTTCGATAAACTTCTTTTGAAGTATACGAATACAACAGTAAACAGTAAGTTTACAAATTAAATTATAATCATTATACTTATTTTATCATCATTATTATTATGATTATTAATGCAAACTGTTCAGACTCCCTCACTGTTCGCCCACGCACACATATGCACACGCACGCACGCACGCACGCACGCACGCACGCACGCACGCACGCACGTACGCACGCACGCACGCACGCACGCACGCACGCACGCACGCACGCACGCACGCACGCACGCACGCACGCACGCACGCACGCACGCACGCACGCACGCACGCACGCACGCACGCACGCACGCACGCACGCACCGCTTATCCAATGCGCTATTAGTGCAACTGGGCCCTCGACAACCAACGCTAATCTTTCAGGAAAGAGCTTACCTGGAGAGTTGATTTATCAATATTATTATCATTTAAAATATCTGAAATTTATTTCTATAAATGTACACAATGATATCATTTTCTTCCTGTTTTGATCATTCACCAGTTGTTTCATTTTAAATGTATTTGGCTGCAGGCGAAAATACTTTTTTATGAGTTGTTTACGCTCTCCAGTTATGGCAGGACACTCGAACAAGTAATGGAATTCATCCCCCATTACATTATCACTACATAGAGTACATACGCGTTCATGCCTGGGTCTTACTTAATCATATTTGCCAACCTCACCTGGTAATTTATGATTGGAAGTTCTAAACTTGCAAATAACTTTTGAAAGAACTAGTCTAGGGATGTCTAATTCAAGAATTGCTTATTTAATTATATTGTAACGTTATGATAAAATCTCTATCTTCGACGTCTGAGGGGTCATAAATTCGCTACACCAGTGTCTTGACGGGGGGGGGGTGGGGGGGTGTTAGAGGCTGTTACACACGCGCATACAATTATATTATATAAAATGTATCCCAATCGCTACACTCGGGAGATACAATGTGTGCGCGTGTGTTAAAAGCCTGTACCCTAGTCAAAACACTGATGTAACTAATAATTATCTTCCAATTTATTTCTGATATGCCACTTTTTACTGCAATTTACACCCTTTTATGCAAAATGGCCGACAGAGGAATTTCTTCTTTTCTAAGTTTCTCTAAAACACACAGGGACAAAACTGGATTCTAGCTCAGCGATTTGTGGTCACGATTATTTTGCTTTGGTTTCTAGCCTTGACGTATTCAGTTGTATCGCAAGAATATCATGTTTTAGCCTTAAAATAAACGATTGGTTACAAAATAAGGAAAACTGACCTTTCCTGCATAAGATTACTATTTCTTCGATATGATCATGCCGCTATGCATTGGCAACTGTGTAGACAGATCTGAAATATCATAGAGAACAGGAAAAATCAGTGAAATAATGGGAGTCCGTAAGGGAGTTCATTACAGATTTAACAACAATCCAGGTCCATGCGAGTGCAACGATGAACATGGAGCGATGTAAAACTGAGTATAGATGACATATCATGTAAATATACACATATTATAAACAGATAATGCAGTTTGATTCTATCAACACTGTGACCTAGACTTATTCCTCGAACCACCATCTAGCAAAGAGGTGGAAATAATGTGTGTGAATATGAAGAGGGAAACTAGCCACACGTAATCTTCGTGAGCTTCACAATGGCTACATGGCTCCAGATCACATTCACAAGATCCTGTACATTGAAGATCATTTTCCACCGGCAGCATCTCGCTGAGCAACCACGCTTGCACTTGCAAGTTTGTCGTGAAAGGAGCTGTTTTGGTGTATGAAGAAACTTTGTCAATACTGGTTAGCAGTAAGTGTTCCATCTTCGATGTTCAGGTTATGGTATGGTCGCTAAACTTTCTAACGCACTGTTCCAAATCGCTGTTTGGTTCTCCGTATGTGAAGTGTCGTTGGTGTCACGTTCATGTTCTGAGTCTTAATAATTCTACATATTGTCTTCTATAATAGGTAGGGAAGTATAATTTTTGGTAACAATGTACAATCTAACTGTACTGCATTCTTGCCAATTTCCTCAACTGTTTCACGTAGTCCAATGAGTAAATGGGGGAACTACATAAGTGTGTGTAGGGCGATGCATTCCATACTCCATAGCAACTATATGTGCTGTTTGATCACGTAAGAGCTTGCATACCTAGTGGTGTATTGGTGATAGCAGGACATAACTCCCTCACAACACTGTTTATATCAATAGAGCATCGTCTATTTGCAACTCCTTGTTGAAACTTGATGCTTCTTTTGAGTATATGCCAATCACACTACCAGCACAGGTGTCAGGTCTATCGAGTGTTATGCTGACATACCCTTGCTTGATTGCATCATGTGCATGGAAGAGACGTCATCTATTTGCATCCTCAGGTGACCATGCTAGGCGGGACTTATTTGGTTCACCGGAGGCTGTGATTAACGTGCAGTCAGGGCCATCGTGTCTACTGCAACATCCGATATACATCATACGAATTGGTGCAAGCGCTGACAGTATGGCATCCATTGCTCTTGGAAGAAATTTGCCAATGATGCTTTAGTATAGGGATGACTAATGACCCTGTCACACTGCGTTGTCAAAGGTACTAATGGCAATATGTATGATTATAATGATTCTTGTTTTCCACTTCACAGCTTGAATTCAACTTCAGCATTAGTTTCAACATCTCAGATGCATATTATTCTTAGTTACACTTCGAGGATGCGACCACACTGGAGTTTTGGATAATGGCCATAAAGTCAGGCACTGTACCGCATTAGTGAGCACTATCAACCATAACATTTGAAGTATATGTGATTGATTCCTCCAACGAATTTACCAAAACTGACTTTCAAAGGCTTCCATCAGTTATAGCAATTGACAGAAGAATGTTCGCTAGTTCATGCGAGAGTACGTCTTGAGTATTATACACACTGATATGTGCTATGAGAACAAGATGTGAGAAAAGATTTCTGTCCGAAATAAGATGGAATATATCAGATTGTGTTCTAATTTTCTTATTACGCATAATGTCTTTTAACGTTTTGTCTATTTATGAGTTCATAGATTGGTTCACCAGCATTCAATCGAGAACATATAACATCAATAAAACATGTCTGTCCAATCACAACTACATTGTTCAGATGATCTTCTATCTTACTACTTGTTACTTACCATGACTGCAGGTTTGAAAGTAGCGGGATGTCATCAAGTAAAAAACTGTTAACTGAATAAAGAAATCAGCAATGCTATATTTCAGACATCCTGCCGGGTTGCCCATCCTTAGTAATGTGCACGGTGCCTATTTCTTTGAGTTTGCTTATATTAGGCCCAATCCCAACCATGTTGGATGTCTGCGCCAATAGTCTTTTTATATAGTTGTTAGTTTGGATGCATCTGTTGACTGTTTACTCAGACTTGGAGAAGCTTAACATCCCACTAGAGGTTTTTGAGTGTCGATACCTCCTCTGATCTAATGCTAAATTTGAGTGTGTAGGAACGTACTTGGATCTGCCGCTGCGGGCTGAAGCATGGGTGGGTCCAAAGCCTAGGGGGCGATATGGGGAGGATCCACTGTGGGAGAGGAACAACCTGGGAAGGAGATAGTCCCCGCTTTTCCTACGTCTGCGTAAATTAGGAGACACCTGTGCAAATCTTTCCTTCGAACTAGAATCTATAATGACAATTTATTAACTGTTCATGGATTTATAAGGCTCGCGTAATCAACTGTTCCTGCCAGATAAAAGTGCCATGACTTGAATAATTTGACCGATAATGTGAACATAAATAAGGTAGGCGTTTAGAAATAAATCTACTTCATGGACGTGCCCAATTTGGCTGCCTTTTCAGCTCATATGAATGCGAGCAGAATTTCAACAATCACTAAATATGCATTTTAGAATTTGAAATATTAGTTGATTCTTCTAGTTCTTGTAGCAATTAAGCTGATTTGGAATGTAGGGTCTTAACACATTGATATATTCTATCACTATTTTCTTCAAAGGCCTTACGAACCTCTTTGACTTGCAATTGGCGCGTGTGCATGTGCATTTATTGGTACATCTTTAAATACCCTACTCTACAATGCTTCAACAACCAACTTGTGAGCTTGGACACAAAACTTATATCCATATGATCCTTCTACTTCAGACACACTTTGTAAAAACATTCGTATTTGTACAATGCATGGTATGTTTATGTAGCCTCCGGCTGAATGCCACTTTCAGTGCATGAATGAGGCCTCTTTTCTGGGATCAACTATGAAAAAATCCATGCAGTACATATGCTTTGTGATGAGTTGACCTCTAATTCCTATTCTGTGCTTTTCAAAGCAAATTGGTATTTTGGCGGGCACTGATTTTTCTGTTGAGCCTATGTCAGTATAGGCCATTTTGAAATATGTTGCAAAGATCTTTCTCGCTGCCAGTTTGCAATTATATCCAGATGCTCCTTCTACTTCAGAATTACGTTCGACAGCACACATATGTGTACAATGTGTAGTATATTTACCGCCAGCGCGTCTTCTAAAAGATCGTTATGATCAGCAACAATTTGTGTGAATAATATTTTGTCTCGAAGACCTACGCTCATTGCCGGCATTGGTAGGGATCATAATAGCATGATCGCTACTCATCCCTACTAACGCGCCACTAAATAGATTGCGAGGCATTAAAAAAATAACACAATTGTAAAGGCTGTTTTGCGTAATGTACAAACACTTATGCTGGTGACGAAAATATTCCAGTCTTTTATACTGCTGGCTGTCGAATTTCTCGCCCGTTTATATATTTGACAATCCCATCAAAATCTGTTCCTATTTGGCTGTGTTTCAAGATCCCCGCCTCACACTATGTTTGACTGAACATAGTTATGCACGCATGTGCGCGTTATAGCTTGTCGTTTTGCGCGCTTATATTTGTCCTTTCACAGCTGTATGCACATATGTTTAATTACATCATTACCGCCAAATCTCACAGTAATCGATTAGTTAAAACCAGGTTTCCATATTTCCATCACAAACACCAGATATTATAAACTTGTAGTGACATTCTGACATTGAATATTGTAGAAAGTTGATTTTCACTGCAAAATTAGTGTGTAGGTCACACTGCTGAGGGAGAATCTGATGCATGCACATCTACTGTAGGTAAACCCGTTGTAGGGGCATCTGATGCATGTAAATATACTGTAGGTAAATCTATTGGAGGCAGATCTGCTGTTTGTATTGCTACCTCATCTAGAACATGTTTGCCATAGAGATATCTAAAGATATTTGAAATCCTTTCAAAATAATCTTGCAGATTTCCAAACAAGCAAAACTATGACCACCAGTTATCCCGGATTCTACAAACAGCTCCAAGAAAATACATTCGCAGGCTTTTCAAAGTTCATATTAATTTTGGATTTTTGGAGGTCGGGAACAAACTCTTTCCAGATGTCTATTTAGCTCTCTCATTGTAATGAAATGATCACAATATGTAATGCCCATCACACAGTTCAAGACTATTATATTAACCGGAAAGGGTTTGGGTGTGAAATCAACTTCTTACATATGTTTGTGGGGGGGGGGGAAATTAACCCTACAACAAAATTATAACAAAGTATTAAAACTAAGCAAAATCTTACAAGGGCAAGGATATTTTCCCCACACCCATAGTCTTTAGCTAAAGATATTTACATTTTCTGACATAAACTGGTATTAGTTAGTGTCAGGAAACTGAAGTTTTCTACACCTACTGGAAAACAGCATTGTGGGGGATAGTATTTCACAATTACCTAGCTATGGGAGAAAACTAGAAAGTTGTAACTCGAGAGTTGTACACATTATTTATATTTTAGTATATGAACGGCTATATACGTTTTTGTATTATGGTTAATATTAAAGGGGAGGTGTCACAACTACGATATTTATATGAGAACACGAACTAACATTTTGACACATTTCTGCTTTTTGAAATTTGTTATGAACACGTGTCATGAGAAACAATCATTAAACATGTTCCCGACGTTGTATTCTTGAAATGAGGGGAAACATTCAATCATACTGATATGGTGTCATATATACACATGCGACTAAAACTTCCCTACACGCGCAAGCATGTTTTCTCCACACCCATAGTCTGTTGCTAAAGATATTTAAATTTTCTGACATTTACTGGTATTAGTTAGGGCCAGGGAACCGAGGTTTTCTATAAGTACTGGAAAACAGAATTGTGGGGAAAGTATTTCAAACTTCACAATTACGTAGCTATGTGGAGAAAACTAGAAAGTTGTAAACATTATTTATATTTTGGTATATGAACGGTTATGTACGTTTTTCGAAAATTTCGTTGATGTTAAAGGGGAAGTGTCCCAACTACGATATTTCAGAACATGAACCAACATTTTTTTTTACACATATCTGCCTTTTTGAAATCTGTTATGTAGCACTTGTAGTAAGAAACAATCATCAATCATAATGGCACCAAAATGCAAACAGCTGCAAAAAAGAGTGTGGGACAATAACTCATTCTGACAGGGCGCCAACACGATTGGGAAAACCCCGAATCTATTTTTAGATTTATACACAAATCTACAGAGAGCTCATTAACATAATGTGCCTACCAAACTCCAATCAGAAGTGGTGCTTACCGGTGTACCGAGTCAGCAGATTTTGACAGCCAATCAGAAGGGTCGCCTGCCGGTGTACCTAGTCAGCAGATCTTGACAGCCATTCAGAAGCGAGCATGAACAATGATTGACCGCTCAATCTCTGTTCGCCGCACCATGCTGCCATAAACACCACTTGCGCACATACAGCCGAAGAGTTCACATCGACTATTTCAGTACGAACTTCACCAATTTGCTACCGGAAATACCAAGGCGTGTGGTAACCGTCCACCATCCCGACCCTTCTTATGACTTATCACATCGTCCTTCTTAGGGTGGGAGGAGTCATAAGATAGGGCAGGGAGTGAGGGTAACATACAGCTATTAATACTGAAAAAGCCTGCACATCGGTAGGCGGCAATCACGTGACACTCCTTAAATGGACATGAGCCACGACCCTTATGAAGGAGGCATGGCTCTTGGCCCTATAATGAGTGCCACGTGATTGCCACCTACTGTTGTCCTAGTCTACCAGTCTGCATGTGACGTAGTTGGTTATAACGTCATATAATTGACGGAGAAACCGGATTCCTCCATTGACTACCGATTTTGTAACTATTTAAGTTGTAACGGTAGTCTATCAATATAGAATGACGCGCCAACATTTTCCAAATATTCTTGAGTTATTAGTTAAGAGGATTTATTTGTCACTTTATCAATATATCCCCACTCCACTATGCTGCTTGGTAGGGTGTGACAGCATATTGAGACATCTGTGTCAGTGTGAAGCTTGGATTATTAATTTAATTTTCTTCTGAGACGAAACTTTTGGGAATTATAGCCCGTTCATACGGGTGAGCCACTATGCGACGGCGGTACTGCATGGAATAAAGGGACTGATCCATAAGGTCAACAGTCGGGGTGGGGTGTGGTGGGGTGGGGTGGGTGGGGTGGGGTGGGGTGGGGTGTCTTTCAACACAGACGCAGGCATGCACACATGCACGCACGTGACAATTCGAAGTTATCACACACTGTGAATATTTACCTACAAAAGACGGTTCCATCCGCCATTTTGAATATCTAATTAGGTAGAGTAAGAACCGACGTAAGCAAACGCACCTCTATCGACTACTGGGTCAAATACCGCAGGGGCAAGATAAATTACATGTAGTACACAGTTTGTACATTCACTATTCGATTTCAAACAATCTTACCGTTTTATTAGCATTGTGCAATTCATGGATGCAAGCAATACAGCTGAAATTTACAACCTAATTAATGGTATTACAGTCTGGTTGCGCTTGGCAGTCATCTACGTACGCTCACATTGCCCCCTCCGCCCCCCCCCCCCCCCACGCACCCCCCCCCCCCCCCCCCCCCGAGGAGGATCAGAACATCGGTGGTTAGCATATGAGGTGTGCAATGACATCACTAGGGTGTTCGACGCCGCCGTAAAATACGTACTTAGAACGATAGGCTGCTAGTCATGTATAGTGTATGTTCGTCGTCGGCGAAATAAGTTGGAGCTAACGCATCGCATTATCATACGCCCACTCACGTAGCCCAGCTGTACCTGCATGCAGCCCTTTGATCTCCCGCTATGTGACGTAATATTACGAAGCGGTTTTCAGTTAGGACAATCAGACTTCCTCAATTTCTAATCGAACAATTTTACTGGCGGAAGTTGACATACGGACCTCATTGTTTATATGTATGAAGTTTCGTGAACTTAGTGCAGAAATCACGTGCCTGCAAGCGCGGTACTGTGTACGGGAGCGGGGCGGGAGGGCGAGCTCCGTGGAATAGGAAGATGGGACTGACGTGGCAAAGCCAGCATCTTGAGTAGCGTTGCATTGTGTATCTTATAGAGTATATAGTATAACCTCGCGATGGTCTCGTTAACATTTAAAATATTTAAACTTTTTGAAGATACGACACCAGGGACCGTATGCATAAAGGACGTGTAACTTTACACTAGTTTAAGCTAAACTTAGTTGAGTAAAACCGCTGTTTGTAGTTTAACAACATCTGTATGCTTGAAAGGTAGTTTAATTAAACCTGTGTTAGCTGAGTTGTATAATACTGCAACATGACGGAAAAGAGCCAAAAACTGGAATAATGAGAAAAATGAATTTTTGATCGATGCAATCCGTGATTACATAAGTGTAATACAAGATAGAAAACTGATGCTGGGATAAGTCGAAAAAACGCAAGTGCTTGGTCCCAAGTCTTCACAACATATGCTGCTAAATTTGGCGAAACAAGAACCGTGAAACATCTTAAGGAACACTCGAAACAAATGAAATTGGCCGCCAAGAAGAGCTTTTCGTCGAGATTTATCTGAAGACGCAGCGGCCAATCTGGATGTGTGTTTTTAAAAGAAACGATGTTTTAGTTAAGTCTGATATGATTAAATCGATTATGAGACTGTTTTTCGTCAGATTTTAGTTTCGACGTAAGTTTGTGCAACTGAACGTGTCTGACTTTGTTTAGGTTGTGTCTCATCAGATTGGACCTGCATTTTAACCTATTACATCGCCCAATTCATAGAGGAAGCGTTTCAAAAAATATATCCTCGGTGTAATTATATAGGCAAATTCTGGCTTTATCTTCATCATGTCCTTGTTACTTCTTCTTAAACTCCATCAGTCGATACTTAATACTTTTTATTTTTAACCCTTTTATGTCGAAGCCGGCCAAACATGGGCTCGAGGAATGTCCATTTACAGGCCAGGACAAGATAATCTTTTTTAATTTACCACTGGAATGGCTGCTTCGATAATTGAGAAAGTCATTCCGGTGGTCATTAAAAAATTAGAAAATATTCATCTTTTGGCCTGCAAATTAACATTCAATATGTAAATAGTTTGATATTGTTAACCAAACATAGGTATTAAATGATTATTTTAAACTTATTTTGAGCTGGTTAAATATGAAATAAACTAATTATTTTGAATACTATTTAACTGAATCTCCCCGCCGCAATATACATCAATTAATGCCAGTCATAATGCGGTATGAATTTTCAGCAATGGTATGTTTGACGATGACCTCTAGCAAATCTACTATTTTTCATATATTTAAAACGAATTTTAATTTCATATCAGTGGATAGCAGTGAAGAAAATCTAACGTTATTCTATTTATTCATCCATCCAATGTTTACTCAGGGTGCTAGTCGTATTCTAAAGCGCATAATGGAAGACGCTACATTTATCCCGATCCGAGCGTGACATAAACTAAGGGTTAGGAACGTCTGGCGTCAAATTTCTGAGGAAGGGGTCAAAATACCTGATCACGAAATTAGGATTACACAAATTCTAACAAATTTTGCAAATTATTCGAATCAGAAAGGGTTGATAACCCATCAACATGTTGGTTTTTTCGGGAGGCTTAGGACTAGTGATTCTCTATCTGACATTTGGACTTGCAGCTGGCGTGGGTAAGTACTTGCAGACGACGTTAGTAGCAGTCTTTGTGTGGATGAGAATGTCCACTCAGATAGTACCATGGTTTAGCATACAAATAGCTAGAAACGGCTGGTCTTATAAAAAAAAAACCCGTTCACATAAACTATACCCTATGGAATGGATATTTCCATTTGTTCCCTCCACCATCTGACGTCACATGACATCATAATTAACTAAGTGATGTGTATGATGACGTCAGCATTAATTATGGCACAAGTGGCTCGATATAGTCCGTCTTTAACGCTTAATATCCGGACACGTTGTACGCATTGCATGTCTTTACCATGTAATATACATTGTGTTGAATATTTTGGAACTAATTTAGCCATAGGCAGCAACAATACCCAGTCAAATTAGTTTCAAAATATTCAACAGCATACATTTCATTTAAGATTTAATAAACATTATATTGAATATTTTGAAACTAATGTGATGGAGATATCTTGCTGTCATAGGCAGCACCAGCTTCTAGTCAAATTAGTTTTAAAATATTGAACATTTTACCAGGAAATAGAGTTACCTTACAGGTAAGAATCTGGGAAGTTTAGGTTTTAACGAGATAACCCTTTCATGCCGAAACCGGCCAAAATCGGCATCTTAAGATTTTGATTTGCACGCCAAGAGAATAGTATTTTTGAAAAGTTACCACTGGAAGGACTGGGTCGATAGATGATGATCCAGTCATTCCAGTGGAAAATGAGTATTTTCTTGACCTGCAAATATACATTCAATAAGTAAACATTTTGAATGTCCTGAGCAAATGTAGGCATTGCAGCACTAACATCTATTCGAACACCCTATGCACTCGTCGCTACAATATTACTGAATGACAATATAATCATTTAATTATTTAAATATAACATCATTTGTTTGAGCGTGTATTTACCATTGCACGACTTGAATCCCTGCCAGAAATATGTTATGCTATACATTGCTTGCATAGAGCTTTGTCCGTGTTGTGATCGATCCCTGTACTCATTGAATCTGAATTTTCGGAAACCTATACAAGTAAGCTGTTGAATATTTAGAAACCAAATTGACTGGGTGCTGTTGTTGACTTATGACAGCAATAGCGCCCAGTCAAATTAGTTTCAAAATATTCAACAGACTGTTTATTAAATAGTGAAGAAAACAATTCGTACAACTTGACGCACTATTAAGCGTTTATGAAGGACTTAATTACGCCATTCATAACGCAATGGATCATGCCAATTTTAGTTATGCCTCGCCAATCTCAATCTACGCTCCACCCACACCGCGTGCGTGCTGGGATCGGGCGATCTCTGAACTCCTTGACTATCAATTTCCAGAAAAATATACATGTAAGCTGTTGAATATTTTGAAACTAATTTGACCGAGTGCTGTTGCTCCCTACGGTTTCAAAATGTTCAACAATGTTTATGAAATGGTAAAGACATATAATTCACACAATGTGTCGGAATATTAAGCGTTAAAGACTATATCGAATCACTCATGACGTCATGATTATGACGTCATCCTACACGTCTCTTAGTTAATTATGACGGCATGCGTCATATATGACGTCATATGATCGATGTATAAACTTGGAAAGGTCCATTGATTATGAAGTCATCCTACAAGTGACGTAATTGATCATGACGTCATATGATTGATTGCTAGACTGAGTCAACTATTATCCAACTAGCTTTAGAAAATTATCATATTATTAATAGTCCATCTGATCGGTTTGACTATTAATCGCCTAGCATTTTAAAAACAATCATTCTCTGAAAATCGTCTGATTTACTAGAATGTTTGCAGACTTATTATTATCATATTATCATCAATCTGATTACTTGCCAGTAATAATCATAAGCCATACCACTTGAGCATTTCCTAGACGATATACTTGAGAACATCATCTCAGTTAGCGTCTTTCCCCGTGAATGTGAACTCAATTGAGCTCAATGAAGGACGTTTTGGCTATGCCTCGCCCATCTTTACCTAAGCTCCACCCACACTTCAATCGATCCCTGCACTCCATGACTATTAATTTCCAGAAAACTATACAGGTAAGCGGTTGAATATTTTGAAACTAATTTGACCGAGTGTTGTTGCTGCCTATGCCTACGGAAGCAACAGCGCCCAATCAACTTAGTTTCAAAATATTCAACAGCATGTTTATTAAAAAGTATAGATATACAATTCGTACAACAACGCTTAGTCCGTCATCAATTAAGCGTAAGTGACGAACTTAGCTACGCCATTAATAACGTAATTGATTATGACGTCAGCCTACACGTCAAGCAATTTTATAGCGCCATATGATTGACTGATAAACTGGAATCCTCCATTGACGTCATTGCCTTCCTGACCCAAGTATCAGCACACTGCATTGCTGATTATTTTATAGAACAATTTGATGTAACATTATTGAAGCCATATGCCACAATAATAATGCATTGCCAGTCACCTTGTTATAGAAATAGTTAGCGTAACAAACTATTGGTTCGATGAGCGCAGCTCGTCTAAAATTGATTACTTGGCTACTCCGATATATTTGGAGAACTTTTACGGTAAGGCTCACTATGGTCGCTGCATAGCAGGCGTTAGCACCAGATCTATGAGATCTTCATAAATGCAATATGGCAATGTTATCAGCATACGATAACCTTAACGCGTGCATGTTGAAGCCGGCCAAAACCGGCGTCTGCAGTGGGTTTTTTAATAATGCCCATATCCATGACAAAGGGAAGCTACTTTTTAAAGTTTACAACTGGATTGTTTGGCTCGATGATCAAACCAGTCATTTCAGTGGTAATTTTCCAAAACTTGTCTTCTCTTGGCCTGCAAAAGGACATTCACAAAGCAAATATTTAGATTTTTTAAAGCAAATTTAGTTAATAAAAGGTTAAATAACACATATTATCAATAAGTATAGGACATTAAACTGAGATATGTGCGTGATATGGAGTCAGGATATTGAATGCTGGGTAAATTGTACATAAATCAGCAAGGATTCCATACCGCGTTTAAATGTTTCTATTATTTTCAATGGTCCACACACATTTAAGTCAATCATACCACAAACTCTCTGGGTAATTAGAAAATAATTTGGCTGAACGTTGTTGTCGTCATATGCAACAACATATTTCCATAAAATTGATTGGCAATTATCCTACAATATATTTCTTATTAAACCTTTCTCAAATCTGATCTCTCGGTTTGAAGGCCTTTTTTGTTAGACATATAAATGAACTAGACTGCACCTTATGTTTTGTTTCGTCAATACATTTACAATACACATGTCCTTGATATGTGCGCCATCTGGTTTCAAGCTCCGAGCAGTCCCAACCAGTCACAAATACAAAGGTGTTACTATATTTGATTCGGGATAGGCCTCGTTGCATTACCGATCTGTGGCTAAAATTATATTCCGGTATGCAGTTAGTGAAGCAGAAACTCAAAGTCTGTCTATCCAGCAGAATAATGATTGTATTGGCGTTCAACGGACCTTTCCAGTTAATTCATTCATCATGCGACGTCATATGATGACATAAGCAACTGCGTGCCGTATTGAATGACGTCATATGATGACATAAGCAACTGCGTGCCGTGTTGAATGACGTCATATGATGACATAAGCAACTGCGTGCCGTTTTGAATGACGTCATATGATGACATAAGCAACTGCGTGCCGTATTGAATGACGTCATATGATGACATATGCAACTGCGTGCCGTATTGAATGACGTCATAATCAATGACTTCATGGATGACGTAGATAAGTTCGATAAGTTCGACAAGAATGCATTATTTGGGACGGACTACGCGTCTTTTGTACGAATAGTATGTCTTTACTATTTAATATACATGATGAATATTTTGAAACTAATTTGGCAGGACGATGTTTCTGCCATAGGCAGCAACAGTCCCCACCCCACACACTCCGGTCTACTTAATTTCAAAATATTTAGCAGTTTACTAGTATATTTTTCTGGAAATTGATAGTCAGGGAGTTCAGGGATCGATCGAGTTGTCGATGAAGCTTATCTAGAGATGGGTGGGGCATAGCTAAAACCTAGAAAGGTCCTTTCAATACACGTGTTGGTGTATTATCAGAGATGCGAATTGTAAGAATCTTTCGGATTCGCCACATGTTGACAATACCTTATTTACGTTCAATCGAAGCTTTAGTGGAAGTATGGTTATAATGATAAGGTAAGAAAACAGTAGGCGTAATATAACGGTTTGAGCTCTCAATTTCCACAGTCTCAATTCTAATGCAACTACACAAACTGTTGTAAATTGAAGCTATGTTGCCAAGAATGTGCTACTTCAGTAACACATGCCGATCAGATCAGTTTCAAAATATTCAACAAAATGTTTTAAAGGTGCAGATTCACATCAAAATGCTTGAAAATAATATTATTAAAATTGCATACTTTTAGAAGCTTAAATTGCGTGTCTGGACGTAATGAAGTGAAATAAATCTTAACAAATGATGATTTCATTCCATATAATGTTATGCACTTTTTTAAGTTGTGATATGTACTTAAAGCCACGATTCACTAATTCAAATTCACAACTGCATTCTTTATTAATTTATACGTATTGAGATGATCATATGCTAAGATTTATTTCGTTTCATTACATCAAGACACGCGATTTAGCATATGCCTCTAAATGTATCCAATTTTAATAATTTGTTTTCCAGGCATTTTTGTGTGAATATGGACCTTTAAATTGCAAGTGGATTGTTGACGCCCGCATTTCGCGTTCAATGGATTAATTAACATTTTAATAACACAATTGCATTTCCATATTTTTCATGCTCTCAGCTTGTCCAGAAGGTTGGTGTAAAGCATACGACAGCTCCTCAGTTGTTCCTAGATGCGCCGGTGTTAGTACTCCCTATACTAATATCGCCGTCGTGGATGAAGCGGATTATACATGCCCCGATGGACAGACGTGTTGTCTTCCAGGTAAGGACGCGCGCGAGTGTGTATCCTTATCGACGGACATATGGAGAGTGCCTGACTGCGTCTGATACTCACGTACAGCCCAGAATAAAACTTACACAGTTTCCAAAACAAAGCAGACACGTGTTAGCAAGAAATGGTATGTTGAAAATCTTGAACTTAATTGAATTGGAGTACATTGCTGCTTTAGGAAGCATTGTCTTCCACTCCAAATGTGTTTAAAATATTCAACGGTACGTTTTATTTTGCTTTGGAAACAAATTAAATTATTTCTGAGCTCTACGCAAATGTGAGTGGACCTAGATAGGTTGGTGTGCACTATATAAATACTAGTTGGCATGCTTGTGTATGGACTCGAGTGAGGTGACTGAATATATTTGTGCGCGAGTGCGTGACATGCATCTATCATGGCGCATTGTGGTTAGTGTGTGGAGTGAATGGTGAGTATGGCCGTAGATGGGCACAGACCACTGGTTGGTGTGGCAGAATATGGGTGCCTATTGCTCATCACTAAAGTCCCCAAATGCTCATATGCGATGATTTTCCATCATGTCATGTATGTGGTTCAGTATCTTCCTCATGTGTTGTTACTCGCTGGGCAAATGATACATTTGAGCATCTTGCCATGGAATTATGCAGAGAATATGAGGTCCCATTTCATATCACTTTATATTAACAGAGTCGAAAATTATCACATTGCACGAGATTTAGCGAGTGTAATGCGATAATTATCGACGAGGTTATTAATATTGATATGAAATTGGACAGAGCTTGAGATTATATTTATCATATAAGCTGATATTTTAAACAAATTTTCTAATAAAGTCAATCACTGAGACTCGTTTTATAGCACCATTTTGTGTCGTTAGTCTTAGTCGCTGTGACGCATCAATTGCCAAGGCTTCTGACAAAACATTGTTATTTCTTTCTTGATATTATATTTAATGCAACTTCTAATATTTCTGCGGCTATCATGCACATTTACAAACGAATTTCATAATAGGTCGTATATATGTATAATATAAGGAGTAGTGCGCAACACTAGGTGCAATTCTGATTGGTCGAGAGCAAGGCACGTTACCTGTGACGTCAACACATTTGAATATTAGTTCGCGTACCCTTTTTACTGCCAAAACAATCGATTTTGATTGGTCGAGAGCTGGTCATGTGACCTCATGCGTTTTATCAGGAAAAATGGGACCATGTCCTAATATGCAAATGAGATGACGTCGCATGTCAGGTGACCCACTCTCGACCAACCATAATTGCGCCTAGCACATTGCCGCCTTTTAGAATGAATGCAGATCTGTTGATGATTGAGAGGTGTAACTAGCCTGAAATGGATGGTGGAGGGGCTGGCCAAATGAGCTTATGTGCCCAGCTCTCGTCAATTTAGCATTGTGCTTATTTCGCCGCAGCCATTCGATATTGTAGATCTGTTGACCTGTTCTGATGATGGACAGTTATAGTGGCTCGTGAAATGCATAGGAGTTAGGGGTGCGTACCTATATCTATTGTTCCCTGGATGAACAGGCAATGGGAAGGTATTGGAGGGGGATCAGTACATAGATGTATTTCACCTGAATGAGGAGACAATGGGAAGGGTAAGTTTGGAATATAGGTCTCTTTGCCATGAATGGCGATCGAACCTAAACTCTAAAAGCTTTAACATTCAATCCATATGCTGTTAAGCGATTCTTCAGTACATATATCTATTAATCCTGGGCAAAGAGGCAATGGGCGAGTAGATCCAAACACAGGAGGATCTGGACGATGGATGGTGTAGAATGTGGATGAGTTATAACATGTTCGACCATGTTCCTTTCAGGTTGAAGAAACAATGGTACGGTCGATGTAAACACAAAATGTAGTTGTCAGGTGGAAGGGTGGAAGGGTGGTGTGGACAAGACAATAAATCAATCTAATTAATTACACAATATTACTGGCTTTTCAGAGACTACTGGTTACCATTCTGCATGGAGTGTTAAGCAAATATCCCTTTGCAAACCAACACGAGGGCTATTTATGAAAAGTTTCAATATTAATAACTTGCGCGATAACCTCAACAGGCATTTCAGTGATAAATGTTCAAAATATGTATCTCACGGTTTGCATATTACTGACAATGTCAACGACAGAGTACTTAGGATAAGAGCAGCCACAATAGTATCAGTAGTAGCAATAGCAGTAGCCGTAGTAATAGTAATACCAGTAGTAGTAATGACAGTAGTAGGTTTATAAAGTGGGGAAAACGCGTTGTGTATGCATGTTTGTTTGAGTGCATTCATGCTGTAATTGACGCATTTGGGGGTATAGACTATTTTCTAGGATCCATCGATAAGATCCTGTAATGCCATGAACGTGGATTAAAATATGTCTATAGAGAGGACTTTACCCGAGTTCTATAACATAACGAATGTATCTAGCTCAATTCTGATTATGTATATGATAAAGATGCATGCCTTAAGAGATTTGTGACCGGGGTTTATAAAATACATAATTAATTATTTTTGTTGAATTACCACTTTACTGTTATTAACAAATTTAGAAAGGAACAAAAATACCAGAGTCTGGGCTTCTTTAAAATCAAAATTCTACTAGATGTTGCTTTAGAGGTTGTGATCAATGTCTCTGCATCATAGGGGTTGCTGGCTCAGATTACCCTCTATGCACGTATGCATGCGATAGAAGCAGCAGTGGTGACGAGGACGACGACGACGATGACGACGACGACTACGACGATGGCGACATCAACAACAACAGCACCAACAACAACAACAACAACAACAAAAACAACAGCTGCAATGACAACAATGACAACACAGAAAACAACAACAACAACAACAACAACAACAACAACAACAACAACAACAGCAATGACAACAACACAAGCAGCAAAAAACACAACTGTCACCATCATCACCACCATCAACCATGCCTTATTATAACTAGTAATTGTTAATATCCGAGAAACTAGAAAAGGACTAGGACATTTATTTGGAGTATTGGTCCATTATTTTTCAAATGTTGGGTGTATCATTGACTGCATGTGACAATGCAGACGTTATCGCTGGATCAGTAAACATGTTGCAGTGTCAGCAACAGCACCCAGTCGAATTAGTTTCAAAATATTCAATAGAATGTTTATTAAATAGTAATGCCATACACATCGTACAGCTTGACGGTCATTTTGTTTGATTCTGGAGCTATAATGCTTCAATGTAAATGAGTATGACATACTTGACATACTTTAGATACTTGAGCGACAGATCAAATCTTTCTATAACCGACCCTGTAGCCAGTGCAGGGGTCTTCACAATGAGCTCATTACATGCAGAAGACCATTTAATACACACTACATACTAGGGTAGGTAGATCCGCTCATCAAACAGCGATGATTGCTTAAGATGGGTGGCTTTAATTTCCTTTTGCAGACTGCAAGAAGCCTATTTTTTTTAAACTTACACGTGGAATGAGTAACTCAATAATCTCAACAGCCATTCCAGTTGCAAGAAATTGTTTAATTATCTTTACTAAACCGGTTATTCAATTATCAGTTTGGTGACAAGACTAATTGATGTATGTTCATAACAGTATGCATGCGTCCCGAATATCGAGCATATCAGATCAAAGCCATGCGACCTGGCCCTTAATTAGACTACAAACCCTAATGTGGTGTTTTTATTTATTGCATCAAACACATTATTTACATAAAATTAGCAGTATATATATATATATATATATATATATATATATATATATATATATATATATATATATATATATATATATATATATATATATATATATATATATATATATATATATATATATATATATATATATATACATATACATATACAGGGCAGTCATTCAACTGGTAAGTTTTCAAAAATGGCCATCCCTTGGCCTACAAATCGAAATTAACATTCCTCAATACCACTGAAGAGACCGGGTTCTGGTCTGTTTCGCCATAGAATGGTTTTAAAATGTGACCATGATTAAAAAGTTGCCTAGTTTGCCGAGTATAGAAATAATGTAATGTTTTAAATCCCATCTATATAATCTTGTATATATACACCTGTGCAAAAGTTAAGCACCACCCTATATATATATATATATATATATATATATATATATATATATATATATATATATATATATATATATATATATATATATATATATATATATATATATATATATATATATATATATATATATATATATATATATATATATATATATATATATATATATATATATATATATATATATATATATATATATATATATATATACTATATATTGATTATCATTATCATCTACTTAATAGATTAGCTATGAGTTCTACTAAAAGGATTCTCAAGCAGAAATTATAGTTAATATATACTTCAAAAACATATAAGCTAGGAACACATAGAGTTATGGACAACACTAAACAGTAGCCCCAAGAACATACTAGCTGATATAAGCCGGTAAACGACTATAATTGAATCAGCTGACTTGGTTTTCAATAAACAATAGATCCACTGGCTAAGAAAATATGTTGTTGATTACCCTACTTGTTAATTAAGAAACATAGAATGATGTTGTGTACAAGGATTGACTTTATGAACAATCATGCCTAGACATTATTATTATTATCATCATCATCATCACCATCATCATCATCATCATCATCATCAGTGTTATCACTGACGATATCATCAGCGAATGATTAACACCACAGTAACCCACCAATGCATGTTGTTGTAGTAATGTATGAAACAAAATTCATTATTAATGAAGAATCAGTTAACTGGATAGCTTTTTGGGTCCCTGGTATGAATTTCATAAGCTGTGTATAGGGTTATCTGAGCCTTAGGCTCGTCCCTTCCCAGTATCATTATAACAATGTACAATCATAGTAATCTATTATGAAGTTATTGCGCCGAAGTAGGTCTACAGGACCTGGAACTGACATGTTGTACAAATCGTTGCACTGATAATACGGTTTACTGAGTCTGTACTATACCAATACCAGGCACTATAGGTTAAAGCAAACAGAGCCTATAGACGGATTCAATCTGTTGCTCAAGTATAGGATGTCATTATCAACTTTGCATCACGAGGGCTCGCTACTGCTGCAGCTGCGGCTATTGTTGTTGTTTTTTTTTTGTTTTTTTTTGTTGTTGTTGTTGTTATAATTGTTTTTGCTACTGCTGTCTCAGACATGCATACTTAGAGGGTAGTCTCAGCCAGCAGTTCCTCTTGTTGGGACACACACAACACCTTTCCCCCCTTTATAAAATGGTATTACTAATAATGCTACTACTACTTCTATTACTACTACTACTACTACTACTACTACTACTACTACTACTACTACTACTACTACCACTACTACTACTACTACTACTACTACTACTACTACTACTACTACTACTACTACTACTACTACTACCACTACTACTACTACAACAACTGCTGGTGCTACTCCTACTACTACTACTACTACTACTACTACTACTACTACTACTACTACTACTACTACTTTTTTTTATTGGTAACACGTTCCTGTATATGGCAGCAATGGGTTGCAGTCCAGCCGTTTCAAATCATCCAACAGCTTACCTGTTTGATTGTCCAGAACATGAGATTCGTGGAAGTCAGGGTTCAAAAGATTAAATGTTGCTTAACATTAAAAATCTAATTACATATTTATCAGTCTTTCCGTCCTAATAGTATTTTTTGTAATATCTGTTCTGTCAACGCAGGTATATACTAATAAAATAAACACCATACGTTCATTATTAAACCCAAATTAATCATATTATATATAATAGTATGCTCTATTCTGAATAGGCTCGGGTACTCTTTTATATAGCCAACAAAGTATGAGCATTTAAAGGCAAACACTTTGTCAGCAGTACGGCATGCAATAGTAATGTCTCCGCGGCAATTGAATATTTCTCTTTACTTTTTTAGAGCGATTCTAAAATTATCCGGGATTGTACATTGTCGCTGCTATTTTATAACGATCTTAGCTACAATGCTAAGGCGGTTTCAAAATCTAATACTGGATCGTTTGTAATTCATAAACCCAGGACGATTTTAGGCCAGAATGTTACAGTGCATTTTGTGCTGTCCAAAACAAATACCAGGCGACTGATCGTTTTGAAAATGAATGACTGGATGTGGCAGTTACATCAACCCGCAACAGCCTCTATTCAAACGATTTCCTACCAAAGCGTAAATCTACATTAAAAATGTTTCTTAAAAATATACTTCCATAAGCAACATTAAATTATACACAAATTGACAAGGGTGTAATATAAGTGTTAAAATATTTACCTATTCAGCACATTCAATGAAAGGTTAAATAATCACGGCACTGTTTTGATGGATAGATTGTCATTTTCAAATGATATTACTCTACCTCTGCACCATATTCATTTACAGTTCTGCGATTTCATTTCATTTCATTTTTCATTCACCTCTAGCACAATGTGACAATAGCGCATAAAATACCACATTTACACATTTTGATTGATCAGGTGTGCGAGTAGCATTTGCATCATGCACTATGGAGCAGTGATGTTTCCAAATGCTCCAAATTATGATGCTTAAGCAGACTAACACAATAACTTTATTATAATCTGATAAAATCCTACTTACATACACCCAGAACTGAGCTACAACATGGCATTCAATGAATACATGTACCACTGTTTCCCCAGAGCTTACACATAAAACGCACTTATTATCATCTCAGTACACAATTTTGCTTTTGTCATGAGATGCTTAGCCAAAAGTTTATGTGTATTAGTCTCCAAACCACATCTCTTGCCTGATTGGGAATATTCGGTAAATGTATATTCTTTTCCATATTACCTCCCAGTTCGGAATATTATAATCATGCTGCTCACATGCATAAATAGCTCTTGGAGGTATAGCATGTAGTTCCTTAAGGAGCTTATACCAGCTGCTTACTGCCATTCAGCAGGATAATTACTTATCATTACTGATGAATTTTAGTTCAGCTTTTTCATCAGTAAGGTCAACACTGTATAGAGAGAACCAAGCTTTCTGGTATAGCTTATTGTATGCAAACTTACAGAAGTGTAGCAGCTATTGGTCGACGAGCAGTAACATAGCAAATCCCAGTCAATGATTTCCATTCCTCCTAATAGCGTCAACAATGTCACTTACACATTTAATGCCTTTCCATAACATTGATGGATAGTACATAGCGTTGTCTTGATGAGTGATGTGATTATTGTCCCATAACTCCAATTGTAAAATATTTTCCCAGTATAGTTGTACATTGTCAACGTTAATAAAAGCATCAAAACCAGTTTTAAGCTGGAGAAATGTGGAGGAACTGGGGTATAATTCGGGGGCGGATTTTTGGCACAAAAAAAGCTTTTGGTTGAGAAAGGCATTATCAAGCCGTCTATTAACGATATTGATACATTTTCCCACTGAATATCAGAATGAAGTAATGCATTTAAAAATGCGAAACACGATGACATACTCTTCATTTTAACATCTACAAGATTAGCCTGCAATGAATTAAATCATTCATGCAAACATCCTGTGATACAAGACATGGCTTACCTTCCCATAAAAATTCTCTGACCATTCTATTTATTTCACATTCGACATTTTTGGACATATATATATATATATATATATATATATATATATATATATATATATATATATATATATATATATATATATAGCACAGAGGTTGTATACAATAAGGTATTTATAACCACGGCTCTGCCAAAAATAGTCACATTCCTATGTTTCCACGCATTACAGGTTTTCTTCATTTTAGCTATTCTCATTTCCCAGTTAAGGTTCACGCAGATGGGTGAGATGAGTCTGTAATTTTCTAGTCTCTGTCGATTTCCTTTCTTGAATATAAGTTGAACATATGCTTGCGACATGGTGGAAGGGAGCCTACCATGTGAGAAAATTGTATTTATTACTTCAGTAAACTCTGGCCCAATGAGATGCCAAACTGTCTGGTAGAATTCCACGCTAAGTCCATCACCTCGTGGAGCTTTGCAGTCCTTCATATGTTTTAGAGAAGTGGTCAGATCAGTTAGTGTTAATGAGAGCTCACAGAATTCCATGTTCGATTTTGAGAATGCATTTTAGACATTGGCCAGCATCTGAGCATCATTTCTATTATCAGCTTTATATAACATCTGATAAAATGTTTCTACCTTTTCCATAATTTCCTTTTACATAGAACAAGTTTGGCTGATGTTGTTGCTGGTGTTGTTGTTGTTGTTATTATTATTGTTGTTGCTATAGTTGTTGATGTTATTTAAACTCCTAATTAATTTCTCAACTCCTCAAGATTTTTCGAGCTCATACAAATATTTTGTTGGTTTCTCTCGTTCAATATACATTTGTGTTCTGCTCTTAGTTATTGAACAATTTCAACCCTATATCTGTCTATTTGCGTAAGCTTTGCTTTTATATTGTTTAGTCATTAACTATGCTGACTATCACCATTCACAACCTTCTTACTTAGGAGAAACAGAGAACACTCAAGAGTTTTCTTCTCCTTGCGCATCATTTGTGCTTTCACAATGGCATATTTTTTTTAATGTGGGCAAATCCAACTTTTACATCTTACCACCATGTTATTAAATTTTCATAGGAATATTTGTTTCCAATGTTATGGTGCCAAAAACTGTTAACACAAGTTTGATATTTAGATTCATTTAGTAGCAAATTATTAATTTTCCAAAAGCCAGGGTCGCATTTAGCCCAGTCGGCATTATCTAGCGTGGTATCAAACATGGCATGGTCAGAGAACGTAATGGGATACATACCAGAATTTACCAGATTTCCTTTCAATGTTCTTTGAATATAAATTCGATCAATCCTAGATGCAGGTTGCCCATTATTTGAATGCCACGCCAAATCGTGACCCTCTGGATTTAATATTCAATAACAATCCAGTAAATGTTCTGCATTACATATAGCTTTTAGTCTGACATGCGATGTGTCACCATAGCTACAAAGTGAACTTCTGTATCGCATCCCATCCATAACACAGGTAAAATCACCACCCAGGATAATATTCTCAGCATTATCAATAAGAATGGGTGATATATTAGACAAGAATGTACATCTTTCAGAATGCAATGCCAGTACATAGACTGAAACTAAAGTGAAATTTGACCTTGCTATGTCGATTACAACTTTAACCCACCATCCGTTGTTATCAAATGAGGAAGAAATTATATTTATCCAGCTGAGACATTTTGAGAGAAACAGAATTGCAACACCTGGACAGTTCATTGGCAACATTCGTCAAACACCTGAACCTTTCAATAGCCTCTATATCTTGTAATTTTCTCTCCTGCAGCATAATAATGTCAACATGTATGGCCTTTAATTTATCTAATAGTACATGTTGTTTTATTTCGTCATGTGCAAATTAAAATTCAAAATATTTTAAATCATAAATTTAAAACGGCCATATTTTAATTTGATTTGTTTTTCTTACTCAAGCTCTTTTTCGCCAATTTACCACCCTGTTCATTGAATTCTGAGGCGTTTAATTCAATTACTGCCAGATGCTGATATTTTGACACATCAAATCAGTGCATAGCTGACGATAGCTCACATCCTTCTTTGTTATGTATGGGATCAATAACTGCCCTGATTCAGAGCGGTACATACCCATTTCAGCATTTTGAGAACTCTGGGTACTGACAGATATTTCCGAATCAGCAACAGATACGCTATCATCATAATCATATGACATATCATGAACATCAGAATCTGAACTTGAGTCATCCTTTTGTCGCTTAAGACTACTTTCTGTCTTGTGAGGGATGCTGGAACTGGTACTTATAAATTCTTTTCTGGTTCCTACAGCAATATCTGTTTTACCTTCCACGCCTTTCACAGTAACTGTCAGAGAGGCCTGGTCTGGTATTGAATTATCAGTGCTTTCAGTGGACTGTGATCTGAATCTTGTTTGTCCTAGTTGTAGACTTTGCGAATCAGATCATCCTTAGCCATTGGTACAGGAGTTTGTGTCACGTTCTCCCGCAAAATCTCAATATAATATGACATGTCATGTACCACAGGATTAGCCAGTTTATGAACATCAGTTACAGTAGTCATTTTTTTAACGTCAGCTACAGCAGCTGGTTCAGGATCCTGGTGATGCAACTCTTTGGCTCTGACGCACTTCGAGTTTGATCCTTTGTTGCTTCCTTTCATTGCCATTTATAATGATCAGTTGACACACAAATTAATCATTTGACATTATGTGGACATGCACTAGCTAAGTTGTTAGTACTGGTGCAAATGCGACATTTGATCTGGCCCCTGTACCATAACGGCAGAAAGAATGTATTGTAAATTGAGAGTGTACTTGGAAGAGGTTTTGAAATATCCTTCATCCACACTCGTCTAACTCCATTTTCTAGAGATTGATCAAGTTGGTACGTCTCATTCTTGATTGAAACTACTAGACCATATTTGGCCATTTCTACGCTAATTCGTTCATAAGGTCTTACTAATGGTGCCTTCGCTTTAATTAGCAGTTTATCTGAATCTGTTTCCTGTACATTACAGACTTCTCCATTGTCTATCAGTCAATCCTCCAATATTTTTCTTTAATTCCCTCATTGCATACCGTAACATGCCACACTGACCTGCTTATGTTAATCAGGCCCATTAACACCTTGGGACCCGAACCACCAACCTCTTTCAGGCCATGATAAAGGTCAATGGGCCCCACACTCCACCCGCCAGTCGTCACCCTAAGGCTCAATTCCTGTACAGCGGCGCTCTAGGTCAATAGTTAGCCTAGAATGTAGCGACTCTCACTACGAGTGACAATCCAGCATGGACAGCCAGAATATAAAATCAGCCAACAATGAAAGTGCTAGTATAACGGACCGTGAAATGGGAAAAATCGTGACAACCATAGGACAGAAAAAGCAATGCACAACAGAGGAGGCCGGCTGAAATGTCCACAGCAGTGATAAATAAATTACTGCAGCCTGAAAACTTTCGTTGCAAAAACTACATCCCACTACAAAACTTGCAAAATTGAATGTAACTAAGCTAACGTATATACACTTATCCAACAACAGGACAAAAATTAAGCATGCATGAGTTAGTAGAAACCGTCCAAGTTCGACGTAATTAGTAGAGTCAAAGGAAAGCATGTGCGAAGATTGACTACTACTACTACTACTACTACTACTACTACTACTACTACTACTACTACTACTACTACTACTACTACTACTACTATTACTATTACTACTACTAATACTACTACTACTACTACTACTACTACTACTACTACTACTACTACTACTACTACTACTACTACTACTACTACTACTACTACTACTACTACTACTACTACTACTACTACTACTACCACTACTACTACTACTACTACTACTACTACTACTACTACTACTACTACTACTACTACTACTACTACTACTACTACTACTACTACTACTACTACTACTACTACTACTACTACTACTACTACTACTACTACTACTACTGCTACTGCTGCTGCTACTACTACTACTACTACTACTACTACTACTGCTACTGCTACTGCTACTGCTGCTACTACTACTACTACTACTACTACTACTACTACTACTACTACTACTACTACTACTCCTACTACTACTACTGCTACTAATGCTGCTACTACTACTACTGCTACTACTACTACTACTACTACTACTACTACTACTACTACTACTACTACTCCTACTACTACAGCTGTTGCTACATATTCTAAATACGAATATCCGTTCATTCTTGCGAGAGAGTGCCGTCATCAATGTTATCAGCCATATGCAAACTGAGTGATACCAATTTTTGGAACGTTTTCCCTGGAATGGCTGTCGAGTCATTCCTAGTGTAAACGAAAAATGATTTGGTGCCTTGTCTATATTCCAGACCACCTTTTCTCCTGACACATCCTCACCGACCCCTCGCCCGCAACACCCCCCCCCCCCCCACCTCTCACACCACCCTTGCATTTGGCTCAACATTGTCATTGTCTCTTCAGCCAGAATTAATATGTCGGAACACGTTAAAGCTTGTCCGCATTCCACCCATCGTCCCCAACCTCTGTATTTAGAAAGAGTCGCCAATTGCCTCCCGAGACAGGAACAAAAGATCTATGTACTAAAGAATCTCTTAACTGCATATGGAATGAATGCTTTTAGAGCTCATGTGCAATCTCATTCATGAACAACGTACCTTTATTATATAGGCACGATACTGATTGGTCGAGAGCTGGTCTTATTTGGACACACACCCATCCATTTCACGCTTGGGTACACATGTCAGTCATCAATATATCTACATCCTAAAAGACTAGGCGCAATTCTGAGTGGGTGAGAGCAGGTGATGTGACCTCATCTCATTTGTACATTAGGACACACATCTCTTTTCAGCCGAAAAAAATTACGAACCCACGTGACCAGCTCTCCATTAAAAAAATCGAGTACTTTAGGCGGGGAAAAGGGTGTGTGGCCTAATATTCAAATACGATGACTTCGCAGGTCACGTGACCGCTCTCGACCAATCGGAATTGCAACCAGCTTGTCGCACTTCTCTTTACATATTACCGAATTTAAATCAACACCCTAACATATCTCTAACCAATGAATATATTTCTTATATTTTTTTTACGCGTTGTCTAACCATTGTAAATCTCTCATTGAATATTGCACGCGTGTTCCTATCGCGAAATAATAAACGGGCTGAAAACCGTGTTTATAGGAGAAAAGATAATATATGAAGCAGGAAATGCCTGACTTGTTTAAACTGTGCATCCCCATTATGAAAGCAGCTTGCAGCTATGGTTAATACAATAGCATATAAGTAACATCGCTACGAAGATATAGACACCCATGCATCGTTCAATAAAGCGTGCGTTGGGAGTATTCGGTATATATGCCTAACTGAGATTATCGGCTGAATGTTTTCTTTCAATTAGACACGTATCTCTACATTATTATGCTATGCTAAAACCATTTCAAACCGATAATCTTGATTGCAGAATTTGACAAGCTTGTCATGCTGAAAGATGATATATTTTTTGCGGATTAGTACTGTTGCGCGATGAAATCTGCATCTAGGCGTGATGGTTACTAGAGAGAACCAAGCTGACAGTCACGTATATGACGTCATGATCAAATACGGCACATGCAGGCTGACATCACAATCAACTAGGTAATTGATAACGTAGCTAAATCCTTCAGCAACTTAAAAGTCCGTCAGTTCGTACCAATTGTAGAAATGTGTCATTACTAATTAAAACACATTATGTTGGATATTTTGAAACAAATTTGACGTGGCGCTGTTGCTGCCATAGATTTAATACTATACCCTTTCCAATCTTTGATCTTGCGATTTTAGATGCATTTATACGATCAGAAACCTGTTGATTAATCTAAAAGCTGCTTGACTAAATGCTGTCTCAGTCTATGGCAGCGGCAATGTCCTTCTAATTTGTTTAAAATAGTGTGTGTTTGTTGAGATAACTACGGCTGAGCATACATGACGACAGTTTCTGGCTGACGAAAAGAGAATGGTGGAGAGAATCGGACAGAGAGACCGACTGGCAATACTGAGAATAATAGATGGGCAGATAGCTTGATAGCTTGAACTAAGTGCTGTTGTATTTATTGAAATCAGAGTACGTGACCATATTGAGTAAAAGTAAATGTTTTAACATCTAAAGAAATGTCTTGTTTAACTGTAACTATTTATTTAAGTGTCTTCATCAGTTCCGTATATAAACCCATCATAAAGCATAACATTAGTTACTAGTTTTATATATGCCCCGCCACTTTCTAGCTAGGTTTCGCCCGTGTTGCGATAGATCGATCCCTGAACTCCATGACTATCAATTTCCAGAAATCAATACATGTACTAATTTGACTGGATGATGTAGCTGCATGTTGCAGCACCAGCGCCCAGTCATATTAGTTTCAAAGTATTCAATAGCGTGTTAAGTAATTAGTAAACACATACACTCGATTTACACCCCGTGTCTATCATTGATATATCTTATAAACATATCATTCTCTCGACTACGTGCCGGCGGACCATGGAGGAAAAGTACAATCCTGGGCTCACTGCGCTGTAGTACTGCTGGCATTGCTGCACGCTGCGTCACGGGGAACATAGCTTTCCAGCCATTCTGGCAGCTATGAATTCGTAGATCAAATCTTCCCTTCATAGAAAAACAACGTTTGACAATGTAACCTGCGTATCCTTAGTGTTGTATAACTGTAACAGCTGAGCAGCTCCAAAGGCAGCTCTAGACAAACGTAATGCCTGCCACCGCAAACACCTACGCACTATCACTGGACACCGATGGCTAGACAGAGTAGTATCCAATGATGCACTATACAAGATGTGTAATACGTCGGCACTGTCTGTAAAAGTCACCCAGCAAAGATGGCCCATGTTTGGCCATGTGCTAAGGATGGCAGAAGACACACCAGCACAGAGGACCTTGTAATTCTCGCTACTCGGAGCCGGCAAATACAAAGCCAGGAGAGGACGCCATTGTATAACTCTCCTACGCGTGCTACGAGGTGGCTTCAAAAAAGCAGAACTCGGTACACTCAAGTCAAGAATGGACCTGAGGACAAGACACATTGAGAAATAACAAGGGCTGATTGCAGCTGTATGATGCTTCTACTACTACAGCCGCAGAATACAGTACGCATACACCTTACATATCTTATAAAACGGACTGATACAATTTTCCCTCATTCGCGAGGTGATTGAGTCATTTCTATATGTCCTTCTCTTCTCCTTTACTATTTTCGTTTAACAGCGCGTTCGTGTGTGCCGCACCAGGCCTCCGGCTTTTTTTGTAAACTACGTAAGTTGAAACCCGAAAATCGTATTGCATTGCACTTTGTATTAGTACCCTATGTCGGATGTGAGGGTTCTTATGACCAATCGTCATGAAAATCACCTCTATTTTATTTTAATCTAAAAAAGAAAGAAGAATTCTCCAACAATTCCGCTCTCAAAACAGAACAACAAGAGTGAAAAACTCTTCAAATTAAATAAATATAAATATATATGTCCAAATGTTGTTCCTTCTTATAAATGTCAAGAGCGGTATTTCATTCCTTAATTTATAATACAACATACTGACATGATAGCTGCATTATTGCCAGTAAGCGGTGCACTATGTTCCAGCGTTTCCCGGGATTAATGCACATTATCAAACCTATAAAATGTTGTGATAATAGCCTGTCTAAGATAACTCCAAATAAAAGGCCACTGTGTAAATATATGTACATACATGCTCATATATCTATACTAGTATGCACTAGGGAAAACCGACCCTGCCAGATTCACATATATAAGCGACCTGTATATTCATGTTGCGAAATTAAAATAAAAAACGGCTGCCCATGAACACATTTTTAAAAACCCACCCGCGCTTGAAAAACTCGGGTAAAAGAATATCGCTCCATTCCCGCTTCCTCTAATAGAAGGTGGCCTATCAGGTAAATTCGCCAGAAACACTCATCTCTCTTCACTCCTTTAGGTAGCTTTTCGTGCAGCTATATGCTACGTGGAAAAGACTCACTAGATGCAACATACTTGGGATAAGCTCTGTCTACACCCCCCCCCCCCCCCAGATAGAGATAGAAATAAGTATCGCCTTTTTCCTGCCAGAGCCACCAAGATTAAACAAGCGGTATCTCCTGGAGCATTGACTTGCCTGCCCTCTTATATGAATCTTAAAGGGAGGGAAGCACATGTGAATTCTCGCGGCTCCCATCGCTAGTTCACTGTCAGACCTCTCACTTGGAAATAATGTGTGCCCCTTTTGACTACCTAATACCTAATAAATAATAATAATAATAATAATAATAATAATAATAATAATAATAATAAAAATAATAAATTGTCACTACCGCCAAAATGTATAAAAATGTATACCTCATATTCTGTTAAAAACGGCCTGAGAGAATAAAGAAAAACTAAAACTGAAACTGGCTGCCTCTTTGCACTGCTATATTGTAAAAATGCATTGCAATATCTATTTGCTCAATAGAAGAATAATACGCTGCACAAATAAACCTCACCTCATGTGTGCAGCAAAATAAGCCCAACAGCACAACCACCACAAGCAGGCAGTTATGATCCTTTTCATTTTTTTCCTGGTCGCAAAACAGGATCTGGAGAAAAGGTTAGATAGGTGGAAATACCTTGATTTCTATCCATGTTCACATAGCGGCGCCTTGCTTTGAGGAAAGGCAACTACCGCTTGACCGGCCTGATCATTGCAGTGTTGATAATCTGGAAAGTCCCAATTTTTAGCTTGTTCAGTGTTTTCTTTGCACCTTTATAGAAATAGTAGTTGTCGACTTGACAATTAAAGTGATAAATTGACACAAAAATAATGCTTAATCTGTCATCTGCCAGACTTATTATTTTTTCGTTTTTCTTTACTTTTTTCTTCTTCAATGAGAATTATGCACTGCTATATATTGGATAATGTCTATGGTACTATGAATATTTTAAAGGGAGATAAAATGTCAGGAATTCAATTTCAGTGATTGCTTTTTCTAAAATAGTGTTTGATATGATTAATGTTATGTCAAGTATTAATATCTGTTTAACTCATCTCTCTCTCTCTCTTCTCTCTCTCTCTCTCTTCTCTCTCTCTCTCTCTCTCTCTCTCCCCTCTCGCTCTCTCTCTCTCTCTCTCTTGTAATATATATTTATGTAAGTTAATTCGATATATATAAATAGTTCTATTATTTGGCATAATACTTTACATTTTTGCTGCCATATAATTATTCAGTTTGGAGAGGACTGACATAGGTTGTTAGAATTTGTGCACACTCCCTTTGTACACATGATTCAATAAAATATGTTAAAATAATACCGCTCTGGCCTCTCGACGGGCAATCAGGACATAAGCGGATGCATGCGCTGCAGAATGTTCTTGCTTGTTCTTACAATTGCAATAGTTATGTAGTTGTGCTAGTAACTGTACTGTTGGGTTTGCATGTGCAGTTGCTAAATATCAACACGAACTCGATAGCTAGCAGTGTTCTGCCTCACATAATTTGAGTCTTGTTACTGCTTTCTACCACTGCATGCTTCGCTGTTGTCTTTAGATATTCTAACGTTGGTAGTTGGCAGGTGTGGGCCTTCTATAATGGACCTTTCCAGTTTTTGCCATGCATCGCCCATATCTAGCTAAGCTCCACCCATACCTCGCTCGTGTTGTGATCGAGCGATAACTCCCTGGCTATCTATTTTCAGAAAACAATACAGGTAAGCTGTTGAATATTTTGAAACTAATTTGGCTGAGCGCTATTGCTGCCTATGGCAGTTCAAGCCAAAATCTGCACAACAGCCAAGATCAGATCTATTTGGCCTTGTTTATCTGAGATAGTGTTTTGAATTAGTATTTCCGTTGAGGAAGAGCAATTCAACCATTTCAACATTTCTTTATTTCTGGGGTAATATGTGCGTGCGTGCGTGCGTGCGTGCGTGCGTGCGTGCGTGCGTGCGTGCGTGCGTGCGTGCGTGCGTGCGTGCGTGCGTGCGTGCGTGCGTGCGTGCGTGCGTGCGTGCGTGCGTGCGTGCGTGCGTGCGTGCGTGCGTGCGTGCGTGCGTGCGTGCGTGCGTGCGTGCGTGCGTGCGTGCGTGAGTGCGTCCGTGCGTGCGTGCGTGCTTGCGTGCGTGCGTGCGTGAGTGCGTGCGTGCGTGCGTGCGTGCGTGCGTGCGTGCGTGCGTGCGTGCGTGAGTGCGTGAGTGCGTGAGTGTGTGCGTGCGTGCGTGCGTGCGTGCGTGCGTGCGTGCGTGCGTGCGTGCCTGCGTGTGTGCGAGCGTGTGTGCGTGCGTGTGTGCGAGCTTGCGCGGGTGCGTGCGTGTGTGTGCGCGGGCAGGCTGGTGGGCGTGCATGCGTGGGGAAGGGGTGGGGTTGAGGGCGGAAGGGCAGACGGCTTGCGTGCGTGCGTGCGTGCGTGCGTGCGTGCGTGCGTACGTACGTGCGTGCGTGCGTGCGTGCGTGCGTCATTCGTCTTCTCCTTCTCCTTCTCCTTATCGGTGTCATCATCTTCGTTGCCATCGCCACCATCGCTGCCGCCCACGCTGCTTGGTATTACTATTATTATTATTAGTAGTAGTAGTAGTAGTAGTAGTAGTAGTAGTAGTAGTAGTAGTAGTAGTAGTAGTAGTAGTAGTAGTAGTAGTAGTAGTAGTAGTAGTAGTAGTAGTAGTAGTAGTAGTAAGTGACCAAACCGGCTGGGTTGCCACCTTATTGTTTTTGTTAGGATTATTATTATTATTTTATTTCCACCCCTTTGCTAAAAATGAATTGAACACCTCTGTCGAGAAATAAACCAGACGTTAAAGGTCATTAGTCGGTGATACGAGCCAGGGTTTGACAGCAAAACAGTTTGGTTGGCTGATTGGGTCGGCGGCCATCTTGGATTTCCTTAAACTTTCCCCAAATTTTCAAAATTCTTCTCCTCTGAAACCAATAGACCGTTTGGTGATCAACTCGGGATATAGTATCTAGATGAGGCTCCGAATAAAAGACTTTCAACAGAACTTGGTTGGGACAGCGGTTTGGCAGCCATCTTAATGCTGTCATAAAACTGTTAATTATATTGCGGATATTACAAAATCGTCTTCTCTGAAAAGACCATTTCGATTGACGCAAAACTCAGAAGCTAGTATCACGGTTCAGCCAAAAAGTGAAATCGTTCAAGAGAACATGATTATCTCTTGACGGCGGCGGCTATCTTGGTGACGTCATAGCATACCGAATGGCAGCTGAGACTCTACTAGACAGATGTTTCTTAAATTTGGCCATTCTCCTGATGCACCAGGGCCAAGTGAAATTCACAAAAGATAGATCGATAGCTCGGAATACCTTTCCATAATCGCCAAATGAAATGTAAGTATTTCTGTGGCCATCTTGAAGTTTTTCTATTTGATGGACTTTATCAGTGTAAGTGAGTAGGCATATGTAAAATGGTCTTCTGATGTCAAATGATCTAAATTTGAATGTGTGAGATGAAGCGACCGCTGACCATTATGGATTTCCCATGGCCTGAAAAAGCACCATATGGAATGTATGGGGAATTATTTGATATTTGAATCACATTTTCTCCAAGACTTTTGAGCCGACTAACGCGAACGTTGACAGGCGTCTAGCAATAAGCATCCCACGTCTTGACCTATTTTTTGTCCATTAAGCGGGTTTCTCGAGAATCCTGAATAAGGGTTGAGTGCTGGAACCTATATTTCTAGGGGCGGGGCAGAGGGTTGAAATTCGTTCGTATACGTAAATACACTATGCTCTTATCGAAAGCTGACATAAAATTGTTAGGGAACATATAAAAGATCCTGATTCGAAAATGCATATATACTCCTAAAGATATTGGGGCCAATACTATAAGTCTACGTAGATGCATCATTTCGAGAATCTCGGCTGATACATAGACAAAATTAGGTCTCAATGTCGGTCATTTTAATCAGCTTGGAAAAACAAAACGTAATTGAACCCAACGCCTTATGACGTCATCAGATGAAGGCGGGAAGATGACTGTCGTATGCAACTATGCCTAGAAAATACAGGGTATACACGTTCACGCGTATATACCTTAGCAAGTAAAAGAGCTATTACAATAAACCGTGTGTGTGTCACTCTACGAGAAATGGTGTATTATGATATTCT
>CM067367.1:4555000-4627500 GCA_034401795.1 Chaetoderma sp. LZ-2023a
TAATTGTGGAGTGGATGAGCACATTTACATTTAGACCCGCCCCCCTGGGGGTGGGGAATGGGGGGTGGGGGTGGGGTCAAAACGGCATGAAATTTATTCTAATGCTACTCCTTTGAAATCGTTAGGCGGAACTCAACCGACTTTGATATTTGAGTTTATCCTATGATTGCGGGGTGAAAGAGGCAATTTAGATATGGCTCCGCCCCCAAGGGGTGAGAAAAGGGTTAAAAGGTTAAATTTTAACCTGCGGAAATTGATTGCTAACGCATCTCCTCCGAAACCATTGGACGGAATTCAACCAAATTTGGTATGTAAGTTACCCATATCAATGTGGAGCTGAGGGGACCATTTACATTTGGCCCCGTCCCCCGGAGGTGGCGGATGGATTTAAAAGGTTCATGAAATTGACTGTAATGCAACTCCTCTAACACTATTGGACGAAATTCAACCAAATTTGGTATGTGAGTTACCCATATGATTGCGGAGTGCAAAAGGACGTTTAGATTTGGCTCCGTCCCCGTGGGAGCGTTGTGGGGTGTGTCAAATGTTCAAAGCAGTGATCGTGGGAATTTGCGACGACGCGTCATCGACCCATCAATCTAGTTTGCATTGTCTTCACTCTCATCATTTCAAAAGAATTGAACTCTTCTCTGACTCGTCTGATTCAGGGAGAAGTTATCGCTTCCCCACACCTTTGTGCTTGCTTATATGCTTTCTACCCAAAAGGAGGGCGTGTATAGCATAGCCTTGGATACCACTATTGATATACACCCTAGAGGTCGTGTGAATGCGTGCCCGGCCCCACAGGTACGAAGCCATTCCGTCGACTCGCTATGTTGTCGACAAAATTTGTTTGTGGCTGCCATACATCCTGAGACATCCGAGCAGAGCGGATGAGTCATCATCGTCATCGGGTGGCGACGAGGCGCTCATGTCACGCGGTCTAAGCGCGACGCAGGTGGAGGCGATGCCGGGATGACATGCTACGCAGCTAACACATGCCTAATCAGGCTGCCGCTCTGTTGGGACCTAAAATAATGATGATTGATGAAGTTTAAAAATAATTCTTCATCGTTTCATGGATATACCTGCCAAACAGTACTGTCCGATGTAATGGCCCGTTCCAAGTTTATCCACCCATCAAATGACGTCCTACGATATCATAATCAACTACGTGACGTGTAAGATGACGCCATAATCATGACGTCATGGATGACTAGATATAGCCCGTCGTTACCTCTTAATGGTTCGACATGTTGTACGAATCCTATGTCTTTACCACCTAATAAACATTCCGTTGAATATTTTGAAACAGGCAGCAACAGCACCCAGTCAAATTAGTTTCAAAATATTTAACAGCTGACTTGTATATTTTTCTTGAAATTGATAGTCAGAGAGTTCAAGGATAGATCGATCGCAACACGGACGAGGTATGGGTAAAGCTTAGATAGAAATGGGCGGGGCATAGCTAAACTGGAAATGCCCATTACGGTAAAAAGAGGACATTATCGTCATGTGCATTTCGGTTTTACTATGTGTATTTATGTACTTTGAGAGGTTGATGACAAATGCAAATTTTATTGCAATACACAGACCAATTTGGATAATCTCAATCAATATTAAGATTTCGGTTAAATTCGTCGATTGTGGAACAAAAATTCACACTCGGGTTATTTAGGGAGCATTAACGCTTCTGCATTTTCGAGCACCAAACACCGGCTCGCCATAGAAACGCAAAGATGCATTGGCATAGTTAGAAATGAGCGCCTTTGTCCCAAATGTGATTGAGAATCACATGTTGCGTAATTGTGAGCGATATAACGAGAGAAATATATCCACTATACTATGTAAGACAAAACTACGAAGAAAACCCCATTGGGCTATTTTCAATATGTAACAGGCAGCTACTCAACAAACTCTGAAAATCATTTTACTGTCAAAGAAATACGAATACATGTTATCAATGCTGCTATTATTACTACGACCAATACTTCTCATGATCAATTTACCATGCACATAGAATGCACGAATGCTAGTCACCAACGCAACGTTTAAACACTACCACCGCCACTATCACAACCACTATTACAACAACAATAGCAGCAGCAACAACAACAACGAGTACTGCTACTTCACATAAAGGGAAGTCTGTACCATACGGCACGAAATACACCTGCTGCTTCTGCTGCTGCTACTACTACTACTACTACTACTACTACTACTACTACTACTACTACTACTACTACTACTACTACTACTACTACTACGACTACTACTACTACTACTACTACTACTACTACTACTACTACTACTACTACTACTACTACTGCTACTACTACTGCGACCACCACCACCACCATCGCTGCCGCTGCCGTCACCGCAGCCGCCGCAACCACAGTCGCAATGGCCGCCGCCGTCACTACTACTACTACTACTACTACTACTACTACTACTACTACTACTACTACTACTACTACTACTACTACTACTACTACTACTACTACAACTACTACAACTACTACTACTACTACTACTACTACTACTACTACTACTACTACTACTACTACTACTACTACACCAACTGCACCAACTACTGCTACAACTACTACTACTACTACTACTACTACTACTACTACTACTACTACTACTACTACTACTACTACTACAACTACTACAACTACTACTACTACTACTACTACTACTACTACTACTACTACTACTACTACTACTACTACTACTACACCAACTGCACCAACTACTGCCACAACTACTACTACTACTACTACTACTACTACTACTACTACTACTACTACTACTACTACTACTACTACTACAACTACTACAACTACTACTACTACTACTACTACTACTACTACTACTAGACCATATTAATATTGTATGTATGTACATTTCATATTTTTACACTAACTACCGCCATAATGTAGTAATTAAAAAAATGCCCCTCACCTGCTATCGCAAAGATGGCTTGAGTATACTAAGGAAAACTGAAACTGAGCTAAAACTGGATTCATACATTGTATTTTCTCTTCATAGCATGTTCGCAGTCGAGTGATGGTATGCCAAAACGAACGTGCAGTCCACACTGCGATTACTGGCTTCCAAAGGTATTAGGAGACTCAGCCATGCATCGCATTGGAGAAGAACTCTTTTCTCGTTCATGTGGATCGACGCATCAACGGTGTTGCCAGTTCCGTATGTAGCACTAAACAACCCACAGTAGAGCTAAGAAATAACTTTAAATGTTCCCATAACAAAATAAAACATGCAGTTGAAGGCAGCAGTGTCTTCCACTCCATGCATGTTAAAAATATTCAACTGACCATTTCTTACTAACATGTTTTTATTTATTTTTGTAAACGCGTTAACTTATTTCTAATATACACTGTAGCATACCTTTTCAATTCCCATATACTATATACCATATAGCACATCCAACCAAATACCCGTATCATTGAGTACATTACAGCTCATAAATAGATTAGAATGTTTCCAAAACAAAAATAAACCGTACTGTTGAATAGTTTGAACATAATTGAATTAGAAGACATTGCTGCCTTAGGCAGCAATGTCTTCCACTCCAAGTATTTTCAAAATGATTATCATACCATTTCTTAAATTGTCTTCTTAATTAACCTAACTAACAGGTTTCGGTTTTTGTTTTGGACACATTTTAGGTTATTTCGGAACTTTACTGGATAGAACGAAGGGCTGACAGTATTGCAAATAAAATGAGGGTGCGCATTGGGGGTGGGGGTGGGGTGGGTGGGCGGGGTGTCACGTGATCAGGCGCCGGGAACATTTTGAAATCTGGGTGCTCTCAGAGAACATATTTCTGTAGGTAAATACATTCCTTGGCTGGGTAGTAACATTATTCTTTGTCTGTCCATTTTCTCTTAAATACAGTTTCTACATATGTTTTACACATTTTCCAATAGGTGGAAATTGTTGAGTGTTTCCTTTATAAATTATGATTGACACGGAACGATTGTTGAATAAAACAAATTGCTTTATTCGACAACCCAATAGTTCCATATCAATCAGATAAGGGTATGCATACAAATGTATCGTCGTGTCATTGTAAAGTTTCCTAAACTTGTCGCGATAGTAGACCACCTCCCTTACCCCCACAATTTCGCTACGACACTAGTGAAGCCAACTTCATTTCAAAATATTTAACATACTTTTTTCCCATTACTAGGCATGTCTAGTTGGAATGATTGAAACTGTTTAACCTTTTGAACACTTAAGGCGATGCATTTCGATGTTCAGGGCGAGCATGTATAGTTGGTAATTTTGAAACTAATTAGAATGGGATATTACTGCGATTGAGAGCAACAACTCCTAGTCAAATTATTTGCTAAATATTAAATATATTTATTAAATTATCATTTGTCAATGGCATTTTGTACTTGATTTTTCAGGTTGAATAGGTTAGTCTAAACAAACGGCCGATGCATAGCTTTGCTATTCGACGTCATAATTATATAATGTGACATCAAACAATAGCGGGCTATCAGTCTAGTATCAAACCGTTTGTAGCTTGGCTAACTAGATCAAAATCCATTGCATCGACAATTGTTTTTAAACTATAGCAGTATATTATTACTCTAGTAGTCAAACTCGAAAGCGTACTAAAATTAGTTCGTGGTCCGTATATAGGTTTTCGTTTGATTGATCTGCATGAACCATGGTGTCTTCTATGAAAATCTGCCAGGTGGACCTTGGCAACCCTTGAGCGTTTTGTGAAATCCAAGATGGCGTGCAACATAGCCGCACGTTCATGTTGTTTTGGCTATAACGTCCTTTACATTAAATCCAGGATAATAATTTTGGTGTCTAGATATAGGACTTATGGGTTAAGGAATCTATTGAAACAAATGTATCTTGTTGTTCTGAGATTACACCGGAGAGTTCAATATCGCTGCAAAGAATGGTCGCCGATTCCTGTTTATTTGGGGTCTAACTCGCTTCTTAGGATGATCAGTATGGTGTCTATATATGTAAGGTTTACGGGTCAAGGAATTCAGAAAGCTATTCATAAAGCCAATCTGAAATTACATAATAGGCACTCCAATATGACAGCCAATAAGTGTTGCTGTTTCATGATGTCTCATTTATACAATACGTTATTCTGATTTTGATATATACAGCAACGGATTGCTGTGGTTACGAAGCCAACCACCCCCCCACCCCCACATACCTTTTAATAACTACTGACTGGGAAAAGGTTTCCTCAGAGCATTCGATCATTCTTTATGCTCGCTGAGTAAATACTCCCCTGCGTTCTTTAGGACAGCTTGCTCGAGTGAAAAGCCGATGTGATGACGGTTGTAGAAGCAAGACTGTCAAGCTGTGGGTGAACCTATTAGTCAACCCATGTTTCATAATCATGATGTTTGTGAGGGCAGAACGAGAGTATGATGGCGGCGGCATGTAGGATTATTTCAAAAATGCTTACGTGCTTCTTTGCGGATGGTCATGTACACTGTGCTAGATATGGCATGTGTAACGTACAGTCCACGCCGGCACTTTCAAAGGAGGTTCTGGCTCCGTCCATGATGGGAAAGAATTTCATCAGACACCAGCATGGTTTGTGGAATGATATTTAGATTGATATGTTGGTAAATACGTCATTCATGCGGTAGACCCCCGTGATATAATTGGTATAACGTCGAAGCCTGAGGCGCTAAATATGTGTTCAGTCGGTCTCCACGGTTGTAATAGTTTGGAGCTGACTTTGTCAATATGATCGAAAATACCAGTGCATGTGTTGACCAACACAGGGAGTAAGGGAAAGCAAGAATAGCTGATGATAAAAGGGGCAGAAAAGTCATCAAAGCAGGAATTAAGTAATGCGTCAATACCGAGCCGACCTAGCGATCCAGAGAAACACGCAGATAGTATAGGAACACGTGCAACCTCTGGAGTCAATATCCCGGATATGGTGTGAATAGGGCTCGGTCAGGTGAATGAGTTAGGTCTGAAATTCCCAGATGGCTTACACGAGGCCATTCCAACAATGTACTTACCATGGCAATAACAAACATGTCAATCGGCACTCTTTACGCTATGGAAGCGTCATTAACTAGAGCATCGCAGGGCATTTGGCTAGTGGCCACTAGATGGTACAGTTCAGGACTATGAAACAAACATGAAATACAACATTTCATCGACAATGAAAATGGGGGCGGGGGAAGGTGGGGGTGAGGGTGGTTAGCAACCTAATATTTTATCGGAACCATGCTTATAGTACAACGGCGTTCACGATCTACTGGAACAGGTTCGCCACCTACAATTTAACAGTAAGTTACCACCATGGAAAATAGAAAGCGACTAATATGCGGATAACTAACAGAGAACAAGCCATTCGATGCACATACATATAACAATAAATTGGTTCCGTTTGGAAAGGAAGCTTGTCCAGTTGAAATAGGAAATAAGGATGCAGTGGAAACAAGAACAGCTTTGGAAACAGGACATGAAGAATCAGACAGTATCCTTGCTCAAAAGGTAGGATCTACTGATGTGTGCCAGAACTAATGAGCAAAGTGAGATAACTGTTGTGTCGGATGCCACGGATCATGTCTGTGTACTTCGTAGGCATTACTACTACACAACACATATGAAACAATCATGTTAATATGGATCCACCAATCAACAACAAACCAGCCATTTGCATTGCAGAACAATGGAGAAACATGCCTGCATAGTTAACAAAGTATAATCGGCCGCACGCTAACTGCGTATACTACTATAGGTTGCTGCTATGGAATATACCAAGGGACTATTCTAAAGGTCCTGCGAGCTGAATCACACTCCTGTCACTTTTGCTGTGATGATCACTCCAACCGAATGTGTGATTGCGCAAACCATCGTATTTATGTTAACCTGTTATGGACGTAGGGAATCAATGTGGGGAAAACGTTGGAAGGTATGGGCATCCAAAACAGTCTAATTCTCGACATCACTACCCAAACTGTGCTGTCTTTCTGCGAGCAATTGGGCGAGACTGGTAAAGGGCCTATCACCAAGCCATTGTGTGGCGTTCACCGGAAGACGAAAATCCACCAGAACTGGATCGTGAATTGTATGACTGGACAAATGACAGAGTGATAAAAACACCCACCTCTTTCAGTTAACACAGAATCTACTCCGGTATTCACCATGCATCTTATCATGCGTGGTAATAGAGTAACACCCACGTGTAGTACTGGTGCTTGTAGCAGCATATGCGCATTACCTTGAGATTTACACTATTCTGTGCCTGTAGCAGTACAGTCCGGTCTTCATCGAACTTATGCACGCGTGGGCATGTAGAGGTGTAAGTGTCTAGTTAGTCTGGTTTGATTGGTTATGTGGTAGGTCATGTCAGAAAGTAACACCCTAGCTTCCTGTCCGGACCTCCTGGATCTACTCAGTGTAGACCATGCACCAATTGTAGTAGAGCACAAATATAGGCGTGTAGGGAGACTGTTTTGCTGGGTTGGCTATTAACTCACGTAATTCACATCATTATGAAATGTTTAATAGAAAGGTAGAACTAATGATAGCACCTCGAATGTGCTCGGTTTACGCCCGCCGGTCACCATGCAGATAATGGCAGCCATCTTATGAATTATGCATAATTACTATAAAATACGAAAACACTCTTCCCAAAATGTGCAGAGCTCATATTCAATATGTTCACTGATAATGGTGATTATGTGCGCTTACAAATTATACTAAAGCAATGATAAACCATGTCCCAAAATAGTACTTCATCGCAAGGCTTTCACGGGCTCTCTACTGTGATCATAATGACGTAGATCCGTCACAAAAGCGAAATGTTCGTCACAAAACAGCATGAATTGGATGATTGTGATGATTTACAATTTAATAACCATTCTCTTTAATATTGTTGAACTAATTTAACTGGGAGCAACAGATCCCACTCAAATTAGATTCAAAATTGTTAACATCCTATCTGTATAGCAGCATAGAAAATGGCTAACATAGAGTAATTTAACAGCTAACTAATTGTCCACATTTACCTCAAAAGGTGCCAGAGATCCACTGAGAACATCCAGATTTCAAAACACGTTTTTTGGTTGGGGGATCAGGCGCATGTGCAGTGATATATTTTTTCTTAATTTAGACAGACAAACAGACAGACAGACCGACGGATCGACATCCGGACGGCTGGGCGGACTGCTGGGTGGGCGGGCGGGTAGGTAGGCAGACAGGCAGGCAGGCAGGCAGGCGGGCGGGCGGGCGGGCGGGCGGGCGGGCGGGCGGGCGGGCGGGCGGGCGGGCGGGCGGGCGGGCATGTATGCAGGCATGTATGCAGGCAGGCAGGCAGACAGGCAGGCAGGCAGGCAGGCAGGCAGGCAGGCAGGCAGGCACGCAGGCAGGCAGGCAGGCATACATACACACATATGCCCACATGCATGCATCCGCATACAGATATTCACGCACGCGTATAGACAGGCAGACCCAATTGCAATACCCGCTTCCCCATAACAGCTGAATATATTGCACGCGGCTATGCTTTCATTGCGATTAATATTACTGTTTTGCTTGGTTTCAGACTGCAGCATGTTCGGATCTTGCAAAGAAACCTGTGATCCTTTTATAGAGTACGCTGGAGATGATGAAAATGTTTGTACCGATGGTGATGAAGGGTCAACATGTTGCGTTTCGTGTAAGAATTTGGTTGCCGTACTTCATGTTCATATGCTTTTGAATCCAACAACATATCTAACCTATACCATAGCAAACATTGTTCTAATATCTTCACACTGATAACAACACAATAACGTTCAGCTTGTTGCCAAATCTACACAATTGAGGAATCCAGTTTTAGTTATGCCCCGTCCAGCTTTAGCCAAGCTCCACCCACACTTCGCCAGTGTCGGGAACGATCGCTCCCTGAACGGCGTGGCAATGAATTTCCAGAAAATTATACAAGTAAGCAGTTGAATATTTTGAAACTAATTTGATTGGCCTATGGCAGCAACGGCGCCCAGAAAACTTAGTTCCAAAAGAAATCAACATCAAGTTTATTAAATAGTACTGACATATGATTCGCATAACAATGCTTAGCCCGTCATCAATTAAGCGGTCGTGACGAAGTTAGCTACGCCATTAATGACATAATTGGTAATGAGGTAGTCCTACTCGTCACGTAGTTGATTATGGCGTCATATGATTGACCGAGAAACTGGAAACCTCCATTGCACATCAGCCAACAACAACGAGCCATTAATTGGCAGGATAAAACTATATTTCACTTGGTAGCACTGAAGACGTTGGCCGTTAGTGGAGCGTATGCGTAATTATGTAAAGACAAAAATTGGGACTTACATAATAGAAGAACAGTTGTTTTGTATATTCGCATGATATATCTCGCAATTATAGGGCTACGCCCCCCCCCCCCCCTCCACACACCCCCCCCCCCCAAAAACACCTGTTCTTACGCGAAATCACGAATTACTATCTTTCGTGGTATTCATAGAACATGCGAACTGGTCCAGATTTGTGTCAACTAATCAGCCAACCACCTATTTCACTTGCGTAATTCTAACCGTATGCACAACTGCACATTACAAAGTTCCAGTCCATTAAGAGTAAATCTAGGGGCGGGTTGAGCATTCTCAACTCTTTGGTCTATCAGGGCCTATCTCCATGGATACTCACCTGGGAGGCAATTTTTTGTGGACGTCCTTGTGCAATCACACCGACTGGGACACACTCTGTTTGAAGACTCTATATCTGGGGAATGGGGCGCCAGAGTATTCATCGCCACCCATGAATGAGTTAGATGCCGTGACAATATCAAAACAGCAAAAATTCGCGAAAGATTATCTACACTAAAAGTGGTAGACATGCGATATGGTTGGTCGGAGCGATAGTTGTACTTCTGCCATCTGATTTCTCAATCAATTAGTGTAACCGCCAAAAGCAATAGATAATGTGATTTTGATGGCCAAAGCGACAGACGCACACTTTTTTATTATTATTAGCGTAACATTATTTATTATAACAGCCGAAAGTGATAGGTGCGAAATTTGTCTGGTAAAGTGATAGTCACTACATATATCAAAGCGTAATACATTAGCCGCATAGATTGGCAGTTTAATTACACTTAGTCTACTACCCTGATGTGGATTCGGATATAAAATATGATGCAATGCGTGGACAGTCATCTTACTTTCGTTGCTCGAAAATTGCTTGGTAAGATTATAAATTTTGATAGAAACAATGCCAAACAGTTATTAGTGAAAACATCTTTCTGTTATGATTTGTGAGGGATCATCCTATTATTAGCTTTATAGACACACATTCGCATTCTGGATGCCTTACATACGTACTTTTGCTGTCTTGCTCATCTAAACTCCTCCTTTTATATTAGGCTCTGCTGCCAATCAACATGATTGACATCTGTCAATCAATTATTTGTATCCACAAACACCTTAAAATGATAGACGCATAATTATAGCCAGATGTTACCAATACTGATTATTGCCACATGCGATAGACACACAATCTGATTAGATGAAGTGATTGGTGCACTTTCGCAGTCTGGCTGTTTTCGAGATGCACCTGTTTCAGTATGGTTGTAGTATTGATGCACATTCGCAGTCTGACAGTTTCATAGATACATGTTCGCAGGCTGGCTGCCTTATAGACACATTTTCGCTGACTGACTGTTTTATCAATGTACGTTTGCAGTCGGACTGCTTTGCAAATGGACTTTCGGTGGCTGACTGCTTTATAGATTCGGTTTCGCAGTCTCCTCGCATTATAGACGCACTTTCACAGTCTGGCTGTGTATACACTCACTTTCACAGTCTGGCTGTGTATACACTCACTTTCACAATCTGGCTGTGTATACACTCACTTTCACAATCTAATGGACCTTTCCAGTTTTAGCTATTCCCCGCTCACCTCTATCTAAGCTCCACCCACCCTTCGCCATGTTGCGATTGATCGATCCCCGAATGGCCTAACTAACAATTTCCTGAAAATTATACAGGTAATTTGTTGACTATTTTGTAACTAATTTAGGTTAATGCAATGGCAGCAAATGCGCCCAGTCAAATTAGTTGTAAAATAGTCAACAGAATATGTATTACATAGTAAAGACATACAATTCGTACTGCAAAGCATAGCCCCTCTTCAATTATGCGTTGGTCACGTACTTATCCACGTCATTCAAGATGTCATAATGACGTCATTGATTATGCTCTCATTCTACACGCCACATAGTTGATTATGACGTCATATTATGGATGGATAAACTGGAAAGGTGAATTGTTTCATAGATGTACTTTGGCAGTCTCCCTGCTTTATACATGCAACTTCGTAGTCTGCATGATTTATCCAGACAGTTACACTCTTTAGGACAGATGCCTGTTTACGTTAACCCCAGTAATAAAAGGAAATATTGTCCATGCACTCCTGGGAGGTGTGCGCACAAGTAACAGACTCATGAGAAAAGAGATTCGTAGCTAAATCATATGCATGGAGACAAGATTACCATTTTAGAAAGATAAGAAATAGATTAACTGCATAGAAACATAGACAGTTTGATATGATATTGGATTAATATCGGCAGCTGTTCACATTAAAGTGAAAGCCTGTCAGCTGGGCCTAACATTCGTCACGACTTAAATCTTCACTGAACTATAACGTGCGTATAATATATCTACATGCTATTCACACCAAAATTATATTAGTTATTTACTATATTATATACACTTATATATCTAGTGCATGCTCTGAAAGAGATTATTATTATTATTATTATTATTATTATTATTATTATTATTACTGAGCAATGCCATTTGTCTTAATAGCTGTATTTCATTTATTTTTTGCAGATTTCTTTCCCCACTTTTACACTGTCCAGGAGTTATTTGCAAATGAGTGTCCACCCCTCACTTATCCATCCCATGGTTTTTTACACCTTCCAACATATGCACATGCATTCAATTGGTGGTGTGGTTCCACACACTGCAAAACTTCCACAGATTTGTTCAATAGCTAGTGGCTACTGTGCTTACACACCCTGTTCGTCTTTCACTCACACACTAATTTGGTAATTCTTGAGCTTAGTGTATAGTGTGCATGTTTTTTCTATAGGCCTATTTTTCTGCAGACATATACTGTGCCCATCTATTTCAAGAATGGATTTCCCTACTGCATAGAATATGTGGGTATACATATATGATTCTGTCATATCTCTTCTAGCCCTTCATTATGTGAGACTCTGTAGACTTTCAGCCTGTCGTCATAGTAGTTGGATTGAACGCACACATATCTACACCCTTGTGCAGATTGACTTCCCTAGCACCGCGTGGTGGCCATGCTGCATTTGAATGTTCTATATGTGGGCACACAATGGCAATGAAACCCGCTTTTTAAAGAAGCGGCATCTGGGTAATAATTTGACCGCCTTATCAATTCATGTATTGTTACCCTGCACCTCGGTGTGCACAGATGACTTTAATTCATCATCGACAGTTACTCCCAAGTCGTTCTCCTTTGAGACCACTTCCAATTGAGTTCTATCATTTGTAGTGCTCATATCGAAGTTATATCCCAGGTTAATATCTGCCACATAATGTATTACATTGCACATGTTGGCGCTAACCCCCAATTGATCACACGGATAGTTTGTTGATGTCCGACTGGAGCTCATCTCTGTCCTTTTGGGAGTATATCTGTTTATAAACCTTGGTGCCGTCGGCAAATATGTGGGCCATGTAGCTAACACACCCTGCCAGGTCGATAGTAACGCACACATATATCGTTGGACCAATGATGCTTCCCTGTCGAATTCTGCTAAGTACTGGTTCTCAATCGGAGTCCTCCCTCAGTTTATGATTACTCGCTGTCGTATGTTGCTGAAGACTGAAGCTTCCATAGCACTCGCTGATGGGCACCGAGTCCAATGCCGTAGCAAAGTCAAGATAGATGGCATCTATCGTCATACCCTCGTCGAGAGAGAGAGAGAGAGAGAGAGAGAGAGAGAGAGAGAGAGAGAGAGTCCAGTCCCGAAACATAGCCCGTATGTTTGTTGTAATTGATCTGCCCTTGAGAAAACCGTGCTGGAACTCTGATAGTAAGTTGCTATCAGTCATATACCTGATTATAGTCTTCATTGTCTTAGAGATAATACACATCGGCCTGATTGGGCGATAGTTTCCTGGGGAAATGTTCTTTCCCTTCTTGAGATCTGTATCAGAGTTACATCCATCCATGCCCATTAACGATATCCTTTTTTTCTAAAGACTTATTGAGCATACGCATAAGGTTGGCTAGCTGCTAGCTCTACCAGAAGTCTGGGATACATTTCATCTGAGCCAGCTGACTTTGACGCGTTTAAACTTAAAATTAATTGTATCACGCAAAGTGTTGGGTTTGCGCACTTAGAACTCTGGCAATGTGGTCATGTCCTCTCTGATGCATACACAGCTAAAGCATATGTTTAGGACAGGAGCCTTGATTCCATCAGATAATGCACTGCTCCCTTGTTCATCTACGAGATTGGCTATACCAGCTTCAACTTTACGTTTCTTTTGGGCATGGGCATAGTAGGCGTTGGGCTTTGTTTTCACTTCCCTCGCTATCCTCCTATTGAAGTCATTCATTGTCTTGCAACATTCCCACTTGGCCTGGTTTCTCGCCTTCACATGCTGCTAGTGATTCTCGGTGTTTTCATGTGCATTTGTACCCGCAGAATGTTTTCTTTTTGTTTTTCTCTTTCTTAGTGATAGTCCATGTGCCCATGACGCCTTAACATATACTATAATTTGTTGCTGTTTGCCAAGTCACAAATTGTGTTGTTTATCTTGTGATTATTCTCCAGTGTGCACTTTGGAGATATGTAGATACATCTAATCAGTAGGCAATCTTTCTTTTTAATTTTTCTTTTACACCACATACTCTCTTCAAAATAAAATGTATCAACTGCTAGACTTGCCACTGGTTTAAGTGTCTTTTTAGTATATATCACCACCCCCGACGGGCCAAGCTTAAATTCATAAAGTCATTATAGCTATCTAATTGGAGTGCAGATGCCTGAACAGTGTTCTGGAAGTTTTGGGGAAGGTTTCTATCAGGTTGATTCAGCACAACTCTATTCTTCAGTTCTGAATGTTTAGTCAGTATTCTCTCCTTTGCTTTCAGGCTCCTCTATGTACATATCTCGTATTGTGATCAGTTCTTGCATTTCATCTCTCTCATCCACTCTTTCTCTCGCTCTTTCCCTCTCTCTCTCTCTCTCTCTCTCTCTCGCTCTCCCTCCCCCTCCTTCCCTCCCTCCCTCCCTCCCTCCCTCACTCCCTCCCTCCCTCTCTCTCTCCCCCCTCTCTCTCTCTCTCTCTCTCTCTCTCTCTCTCTCTCTCTCTCTCTCTCTCTCTCTCTCTCTCTCTCTCTCTTCTTCTTCTTCTTCTTCTTCTTCTTTGCTGATTATAGCGAATTTTGATGTAGACATTCGAGTATGTTGGATGCTCGCACTTGGATAATATCTTCACTGCCTTCAGAGCATTCGTGTGGTCATTCTCGTAGAATGGATCGCTTTTAGTGGGCAGGGTCATTCACCCATTTTGTCCAATTGCTTTACTGTCCCGAATGCTGCATCCGTGTGTCTACATTTCCTCATTAAACTTATTAACTGCGACTAACATGCTTGAACCGCATATCAGCATTATCACTATCGCTTTCAGGTATATGGAAAATACATAAAGTATGTCTCCTAGCTTCCCTTTCTCTGCGTCCCGCTACATTCTGTTTTGCCATCATTCAATCATTGATCATAATCCTTGTAAACCATTTTATATTTTCCATCTAGTTCTAACTTAGACCCATCCATGCACTGCTTGCACGTTTCCTCAATGAACTTGCCAACCATAACTACACATATGCTAGAATTATTACCCTGATGACTGTACCTGCGCATAAGAAAGAATGCACCAGAAAGAACCGCATATTCTTTTGCAGTGGGGCGTGAGCAATCTAGACAATACGATTTCTCAAATCGCTCACAGTCGATACGTGTAGCCTAAAAAAATGTGAAATCCTGTTGGCAAGTGGCACATTCTAGGGAGACAGCCGTATCTCATTACTTCATTAGTAGGACAGTTCTGTTAAACAAATATGGTGTTATACTCTACTGAATGTTCTGATGAGAAAACTGATTTAGGCTGTGAATCGTAGCCGATACTGTAACTATGAAAGCTATGGCGGTCCCTATGCCTCATATTATCTATCACATAATGTATGTTCCGCGAATTCTGATTGCACCATTCATGGTGCTAGGTCCGAAAGGCTTCATTCACTCACCAGCCATTCAGTCACACTGGTGTATCGGGCCGGCATGGCACTATCTACAAAAGTGAGACAGTGCCTGTTTGTGTTCTCATGGGTGTGAGTTTTCCAAGGCCGCCCACTAGACCGAACTCATTTTGGCCACCTCACATATAGCTGATTACGTCCCCCCTTGTAGCCATGTGGCTTCTCTAAGCCAGTAAGAAAGCGGGTCTAACCCACCCACCCCAACCCCCTACTCACTCCAGTCTTCCTAGAACAACTGAAAGCTTGTATTTAAGTAGGGGTGCCGTTGGAAACTAATCAATTTTTACTCAACCTAAAGACAGTTTTCATTCCGTGATCAGACGGGGAGACCGCATTCATGGTGAACCTGGCTACTGAAAATGAATGCATGCCCTGATAACGCAGCTTACTGCGCCAATACTGGACCGATACATTGAGCATAGTCACAGTAAGCGGTGTTATCAGGGCATAATGAAGTAATGGGAAGAACGCCAAAACAGTAGAAGAATTGAATATTACAGACTTGTTTTAGAAATTAAATATGTATTTATTTCAGACAAAATGAATGCATACTAATATGCTGAATTGATTTACTTCTGCTTTATTCGTATTTCCGAGGACCGCTTTTCATAAAGTTCACAAGAAAAAGAGAGAGAGTTAAAATGTCTATTTGTCATATAATATAAGTTTGTGATACTTTGATATACCAATATAACTTTCCACTCTATCTATCCAGCATATGACGGCATAATTAACTGCGTGGCGTGTAGAATCACGTCATAATCAATACCGTCATGAAAGACGTGGTTAAATACGTCACGAACCCGTATTTAAAAACGGACTATGCGTTGTTGTAGGAACTGTATGGCTCTACTATTTAATACACATTTTGTTGACTGTTTTGAAACTACTTTGACTGGGCGCTGTTGCACCCAGTCAAATTAGTTTCAAAACAGTCAACAACTTATCAGTATAGGTTTCAGGGAGTTTAGGGATCGATCGATTTCAACACGAGCGAGGCGAGGGTGGAGCCTAGCTAGCGGTTCATTGGAGGGTTAGCGGCTGGGAACACGGCATAATGGGAGATGTTCCGACAAGCATGCATGACACACTTTCTCTTTCCTGCTTGTTTGTATATGTAGTTTAATAACGTTAATGTTTTACGTTTTGTATTTCTTTGTTTTTCAGACTACTACTAACACGGTGGGCTATGAGGGCAGGCCATTCGTCAAGAACCATATCGGCAAATTAAAGGAATGCTATGCGTATTAAATCGTTACAACGTCTAACTCTGCGTTATGTAATGTATGCCCTAATAGTGGAATCTAGTTTATCGATCAATCATATAACACCATAATCAACTACGTCACATATAGGATGATGTCATAATCATTTATGTAATGAATAACGCGATTTAGCACGTCATAGATACTTAATAGTACGTCATGTTGCACGCATTGTTTGTCTTTACTAATTAATAAACATTCTGTTGTCAGCAACAATACACAGTCAAATTAGTTTCAAAGTATTCAACAGTGTATTTGTATAGTTTTCTGGAAATCAGGATTGGGAAGGGATCAATTGATCCCAACACGGGCACATGCTGCGTGGATCTGAGCTATAGCTGGGCGCGGCATGGCTAACACGTGATTTCTCCATTGAATTGAAATTTCCAGGATTTAAAGAAATATGCATGCTTTATCATCGCAGAGATGAAGAGCGCGCAACTGTCACTCATGTGCTGTACGTCATAATCAAAATACGCTTCTTGTTATGTGACGTCACATTCAAATGGTGTGGTTCCGATACGAAAGGGCAAATGTCCGACAGTAACTATGTAAATTTGATATCGTTGCTGAATTTATAATATAATAAATAATTTGTCTCTGATTCTGACGCTAATTTGACTGAGAAAGGGCCCGTGGTGTTCTTGCCGCTATAGGCAGCAACACCTCCAATTCAAATTAGTTTCAAAATATGCAACATGTTACGTGCATACTTGCAGTGAAATTTAGATTCTGGAAATTCTGTGTTCAAAATTGTAGAACCTATTCGCACAAAGTGGATGAACCGTAGATAGTAATGGGCAGAGCATAGCTAAACTGAATCCTGCAATCTGCCAACTTATAAATTATAGCGATGAAAATTAAGTATCTTAGGGCCAGTGTATAAGTCGAACTTCTCGTGTGCCGCGATAACTAAATTTAGATGAAAACGACTGAGGGCGTATTCACACGAGAGAGTATATCCGGAATAACGCTATACTTTGTATTGACTCTCTAGTGTGAGCACGGCGTGCGTCTTATCTAGCGCGGGCAAATTTCAACATATACACCTGTGCAAAAGTTAAGCACCAGCAAAAACAATAGAACGTAGAAACATGATGGTACAACTAGGCTGCCATACTTTTTGTCCCCGCGTTAGCTGACATAATTCCAAGTACGAAATGCACATGCATGCATGACTTCACGCCGCTTGATGTCCGTGCGTGGCGGGAAACAGCACACGTGTTCAGTTATGTAAAAGTCCAGTTTGAGGTGTAGAACATTACATACAGATTTAGGCGACAAGATTAGGAATTTTATGTTCATGACCGTGGTTTATTTGTACAGAGAGAATTAGCTCTTGATTGTGAACGCTATGGCAAGACGAAGGTTAAGTGATCGTGTAAAATGGCAAATCATAGGCATGCATACCACTGGTATGTCATGCAGAGAGATTGGCAGACAGCTGAACATTAACCATACTGTAATCAGTCGTTTGATTGCAAAACATGGGCAAACTAACGAGGTGAAGGACAGGCCTAGATCTGGAAGACCGAAGAAGACTACTGCCCGTGATGATCGAGCCCTAGTACGCCTTGTTAGGAGATCTCCATTCACCAACAGCAGAGTGCCCAGCCAGCAATGGGAAACGCGCAATAGAGTGTCAATGTCTACCGTCAAAAGGAGACTGTATGCTGCTGGCATGAAAGCTAGGAGACCTGTCAGACGTCCTCTCCTCACTGCACACCACAAAGAGGAGCGTCTGAGGTGGTGCAACGAAAGAAGACACTGGAACATGAGATCCTGGAGATGGGTACACTGGTCCGATGAAAGTCGGTTCCTGCTTCAAGACACAGATGGTCGAACTCGTGTATGGAGGTCCAGACGCACGGCGTATGACCAACGTAACATCATGGAAGAAGTTCCATTTGGTGGAGGTTCCGTTATGATATGGGGGTGCATCTCATTTGATTGTAAGCTGGATCTGTTGACTGTACCTGGAACACTAAATGGACAAAGATATCAAGATTCCATACTGGATAGAGTTGTGGTCCCTCATTTTGTAAATCATGCACCTGGAACCCACCCTATATTCATGGATGACAACGCCCGACCACAACGTGCTAGAGCTGTGCATGAATACCTCCGCCAGAATGCCATCGAAACCCTACCTTGGCCAGCAAGGAGCCCTGACATGAACCCTATTGAGCATATCTGGGACATTCTGGGAAACATGGTGAGAAGGAGGGATCCTCCTGTGCAGAACCTACAGGAATTAACAGACGCACTCCATCTTGAATGGCAACGAATACCACAATGGCGTATCAGTCGGTTGGTGACCAGCATGAGACGTCGTGTCCAGGCCGTCATCCAGGCACAAGGTGGATATACCCGGTATTAATAATGACAGTCTCAAACTCGTGCACAGATGTTAAACTTCGTTTTCAGACACCATTAATGACAATCTAGCCACGTGTGTCAACTATAAGGCAATAGTTGTCAGTTGTGTCAACGTAACCATATTCAGGCCTCGTTTTCAAGTTCAAACAAAAACATACAGTGTTTCCCCACCATCATAATCAGCATTCCTCTAGTTGCATTATTACCTCTTGCACTAAGATGGATGGGTACATAAATGTTTATGCTATTGCTTTCTTCATAGCACATGAATATACCCTCGCATGTGTGTAAAAATAGGGTGGTGCTTAACTTTTGCACAGGTGTATATAAATCAACTTTTCCGGCACTGCACGACTCACAGCCATGCTTTTGATCTTTCGAGTCGAGCTAATCCGCGATCTGTCTGAAGTGCGGCTGTGGTTTATATGTCGCACTTTTAATGTGCCGTACTTTTAATACAAGTGGGTGGATGGGTGAGGTAAATGCTTAAATGGCAATACTTCCCTGTATTATTAGTCCCCTCGCCCTTATTCTCTGCCACTTGTGACAATAGAGACGATAGCGATTATCACCCATTCTCGAGTCAATGTCACTGTGCCGATGGCTACAATAGTGAGTATTGCCATCTCACGCCTCGCTGTCACTAATGAACATGGCAACGATAGTTAAAAAACAACATGTTTTTACTTCTACCTCTTTCGTGTCACTGGCCCAAGGGCGACGATCGTAACTGGTTACCTTTCTTTTGTTTGTCATTGGTGACGATGGCAACGATTCCATTTGCTGCCATTGTATGCCTCACTGTCACTGTTGACAATGGGGTTTTAGTTCCAAATTACCTTCATTTTGGCTAATGGCGTGGTAGATAAAGCCAGTCACTAATCATAGCATACAGCGTCATATCAATTTATATCTCCTCGATTTTTAAACTTTATGTATATCATAATTATACCCCGCAAAGGCAGAGGTAACCATAGTGTCCGTGCGTGAGTCAGTCCGTGCATTTATCCATTCATCCATCCGATTGTGAGCTTTGCCCGGAAAAGATCTGAGAATTTCGAACCTACATTTGACATTTTTGCGGTGATTCTATTATGTGGAGAGGATCGTTGCGTCATGAAATCCGTTCATATTTGGCAGACGTACCCCCGCACGCACGCACGCACGCACGCGCGCATGCACGCACGCACGCACGCACACACATACACACACGTGTACACGCACAGACTGCCACCCCGGCCCTATGTCCCAAACCCTTACCACTTGCCCGCCCCTTTAGAAAGCTTTGCAATGGCTTGCCCAGGCCAGATATCAGATATAACATATATTTGAAATTCCTTATTCAGTTGACATATTACCGGTAGACGAAGCCAATTGATTAGCTTCAAATTTGTTAAGTGGACACCGCTGGACAAGATCTCGCTTGTAATACGTCCATTTTCATCACAGTTACCGTAGCTTTACTAAGAAATGTAACCTTCGAAACACAAGTCTGGTTTCCGAGAAATGTTAAGCTCCCAGAGAAGATAATATGAAAGCTTAAACATAGAATGGCTCGACACGACAAAAGTGTTCCCGTTTAAATCACATTATCAACAGCTGTGTCAATGCAGCGATATAATCGAGCATGTCGCCATTAGTACAGGGGAAGGGTTTGACTTATAAACTGGGCCTTAGCTGCTATTCTACCTGGGCCGTCGTATAGGTACTGCGGGCCCAGAACAAAGTAATTAAGGAATCCAGTTTCTCAGTCAATCATATATGACGTCATAATCAGGCACGTCATAAATGACCCGATATAGTTGGTCACAAACGCTTAATAGTCCAACATTCTGCATGTATTTACTATTTAATACAGTTTTAAAAAATATATTGATACTAACTATATTGAGGGTGATGTTGCCTGCCATAGCATCCAGTCAAAGTTGGATTCAAAAATTTCAACAGCTTACCTGAATAGTTTTCTAGAATTTGAGATTCAGAGAGTGCATGGTTCGATTGAACACGGGATAAGCGTGGGTGGGGCTTAGCTAGCGATTGGCGAGTCATAACTAAAACTGGATTCCTCCATTGGCTTGCGTCCCTAGATCGCCAACCACTTGAAACCAACCAGGAAAGTGTTTAAAGATGTCCTCTCCGAGAAAGTTCGGAATTCCAGATGCTCTCAGATAGAATCTCGTGCGTTTCCCGAGGTAAATATGTACCCTCGATTGAGTGTTAAATTATTCTAGTGTTACCATTTAATTAGTTTTCAAACGATTGGTACTGGTTTGGGGGCATAGTTGCCATATAGCCTACATCTTTTGAGGAAACAATAGTCGCACTCTGTTCATTGCAGATATCTTCACATCTTGGCTTAGTTTACTTGGAAGTATGGATGGCCTAACGCTGGGAAATGTTGCCAATGGATGATATGTAGTCAATGTAACACGTTTCTGCGGTTGGGGAGATAGTGGACTCTATGAACCTCAGACTAACCTATTACAGTAAAGATAACGAACTTGTATATGCATATGCACATATTTCACATTCCAATTTTCAGAAAAATGCGGCCTTACAGTCTTTTCGGCTGACAAATGTATAAATAAAGTCAGTGTAGTCAAAGCCACGAAGAATGTCTGAAAGCATTCTCTGTGTTAGGAAAAGTAACATAAACCTCATTGTCATGTATGACATTATACATAGAGCGTTCCGGATTACATTCTCAGTTTCTCTTATCAAGAAATTGGCATACCTCATTATTGAGATCACTATTTATATCATGCTTGAAGAAGTTAGTCGCAACAAGTATAGTAGAATCAGGGTCCGTTGTTGCGAAATTTATAAGGAAACCAAGCAGATCATATGCTACACTGTAAACTGCTAGCCGATGTTCAAGGTATACGACAAGCTTGTCGATGCACTGCAGAAAGGACCTAGTACGAAATTACTATTATGGTGTCTGTTCAGCTTCTTATACGTGTCGATAGTCAAGTGGCAGAAGACGCATATTGCGCTAACATGTTCGACACCGTTCCACGACATACTCTCTGTTCCCTAAAGGCGGTTGCCAATTTCATCACATTCATCACATGTATCACGTTGCTGCTGAACAAAGTCTGTGGGTGACTTCAAGAAACCAATCGTAGTATTTAGATTCAGTTGTACCGCCTGCATTGTTTTGTTGCCGTTGTTGACACACTGCAAGATAGCGCTCCAGAATGCTGAAACGATTCCCACCTCAAGGTTATTAATTTGATGATATAGTCCTCGTACATTATCACGGCATTCTGGTTTCTTATGCCAGTCTGATGATATCTCCAGCAAAATACTTCCATAGCCAGTGGCAATGACTTGACAAGCATCTGCGCGGCATGACCAACGAGTGCCACTCAGCTTCTGTATATGCATGTGCAGCTTTACTAACACTATGCAACGTTCTAAAGGATATCACGACTGGATGCAGGTCTCGTAAACATGTCAAGATTTCATAGTCCACAGGATTAAAATTTTCCTTTGATCAATTTTAAAACTGCGTGTACGACTATTTACATCGTCTCGTTCGGTTATAGAATGTCGTCTCACGGATGTAGGTTTTGATTATCTCCACGTCCGTGACGGTGATTATTTTCCAAAGCCAGGATGACTATGCGTGTATAATTCCATGTAGGAAGGAGCTTATATAATGGTACTGTCTAACGTTTGCCTGAGATGGTTGTAGCTTCAGTGGGTGATTGCTTCTCGTGGTCATTACGTTAAACCACTGAGGATGATGTTCTGTTGGTATAGATACTTACCCATGCAGGCATTTGCTATACATTCTGCAACATGCATAGCTACATCTTTTGAAAAATTTTGAATGGAATTGCAAAATATTATTGATTTTCTTAAGTTCTATTACTAACCCTTTCAACAACACATTCCTGAAAAAGTAAATTCTTTACTATGTACATGTATAGCACATTCTGCTGAATATTTTGAAATTAATATGACTGGAAGCCATTCCTTCCTTAGGCAGCAATGGCTTCCAGTCATATTACTTGCAAAATATTCAACAGCGTTCCTTTTTGTTTACTCTGGGATTTAGATACAGGGAAAGAGGTAATTGCTATACATTTTTACCGGCAGCTATACAATTTATAATATGTAAATATCAAATTCTAAATTATGCCCTGCATTGACAGTTGTGCAATGCTTTCCCATCCGTGCCGATCCGCCATTGCTGAGACGCTCTCCTTCGGATAGATGTACACTAGACGACCTAGTACGACCCCTCGCTGCCTTTCGTTGTACTGCTTCAAGTTGTTTTATTTCAGTTCACATGTTCTTGGATCCAAGACTGTTGAAACGTTTTCAATCTTTGGTTTAATAAGTGATGTTGGGCATAGTCTTAGATTTCTGGTTAAATAGCCAAGTACTCATGTGCAGATGAAGTTAATTTAGATACCTGGTTGTGCCATTTTAGGTTTTGTGTTAGCTGGACGCTCAGGTATGGTGCCGATTTATATTTATCCAAGCGTTCCCTCCGACCATTGTGTAGTATGTAGTGAAGCGTTTGACTTTGATGATACTGCACTTGGATACATTGAATTTCAGCTGTCATCTTTCCATCCAGAGCATACGCGTATCATGCTATGCTTGGAGAAGGCGTTGATCCTCTTCTGTGTCTATGAGCCGATATAAGAGGCAGCCATCAGCCAATAGCCGCATCGTGGAATTGCGGTTGTTTGCTATGAAACTAGAAAGAGGATTGAGCCGAACACTTATACTTGTGGTATTCCTGACAGGAGTTGTGTTGACTCAGGGCAGACACCTATGACAATCGGTTGCTGTCTTCCATGGAGGGATGATGTTATCCACCTCAGAATGTTGTCTTGCATTTCGTAATGTTATAATTTCAGGAGTATGTGTCCGTGTGATACTCATGCATTTCAATGGAAATTGCCCTTTCCTTGAGTTTATTTTCAACTTTTTATACCGCGCTGTCGATCCCGTGAAGAAAACACACATTGATTGTACAAAAAACACACGATACAGCTTCAAAGCATGAGTTTGCAGCTTCCTTTCCAATACGATTCAATGATTGTCCAAAGCAAGGAACATATTTCGCGATTTCCTCGAGATTGCATTTTCTAGCCTGCATTCCCCTGCAATAACCAAACACGTGGCTTGCATTATCATAGCGTTGGCTACGACATTCATTTGTAACAAGCCAAACACTTTGAAGAAATGTCAGAAGTGAGTACTTTCTTATCCTTTGTGACATGTTGATTCAAGAACTGTTATAACGTGCTCAACAGGCTGCTTCCCATCACTATATTGTAAAATAACTGTAAGTTTGGCATTGTGAGTGTAACAGTTGACTTCAAAGAAATCTACATATATTGAAATGTTTCCAGCTTACTGGGCATTTCAGTATTGGCCCAGTATTCCCCCAGCATCGGGCCAGTAAAGTGTGTTACCAGGGTAATGCGCTGGCTTAACTAGACCAATAAAAACATCTATTATTTTGGAGACCAGGATCAGAATCAGCTCCTCGCATACGTCTGCCGATAAGTAGTAACTATATCCTTTATCTGTGTTACCTTTTGTCTGAATATGTTGTGCCAAGAATGCGGCATAGTCTACAATTAATGTCAGCATCCCAAGTTAATGGAGTAATCAAGTTTTAGGCATCGCCCATCGCTATCTAAGCTTCACACACGCTTTGCCTGTTTTGGGATCGATCGGTCACTGCACTCTCTGAAACTCAGTTTCCAGAACACCTATTCAGGTAAGTTGTTGTTTGTGTTAAAACTAATTGAACTGGGGCTCTTACTGCCTATATAAAATTAGTTTCGAAATATTCAACATAGTATTTATCAAATAGTCAAGACATCCAATTCATACAACAACAATTAGTCCCTTTTCAAGTAAGCGCTCGCGACGAACATAGCTACGTCATTCATGGCGTAATTAATGATGACGTCATCCTACACGCTACGTAGTTGATTATGTGATTGACGGACAAACTAGAATCATCCGTTATCCATGTGTGCAGAACCAGTCGTTTTCTTATCACCTCCGAAAGCCAGTCCTCGCACCGTATGAAATGTTATCACACTAAGCAACCACGTTACTACATTTTGCCATTAATTGACCGTTCCTGTTTTGACTATGTCCAGCCCATCACTATTTATGCTCCACCGACACTTCGCCCGTGTTGGGATCGATTGATCCATATACTCCCTGACTATCAATTTTCAGAAAACTATACAGGTAAGCTGTTGAGAATTTTGAAACTAATTTGACGGGGCGCTATGGCAGCAACAATGCCCAGTCAAATTCGTTTCAAAATATTCAACAGAATGTGTATTATTTGATAAAGAGACGCAATTCGTACAACGTGTCAGACTATTACACGTTTAAGACGGACTACTTCGAGTCATTCGTGCCTTATTTGATTATGACGTCATCATACACATCACGCAGTTTATTATGACGCCATATGACGTTATATACTGGATGCATACACTGGAATGGTCAATTTTCTAGCTCGTCAGTTTGACTCTGACTAGCATGGTCAATGCGCCGTTCTATTTTCGAGTACTTGGCTGCATCTATTACTGCATGAGTATGGCTCGAAGAGTGTTCCTCTGCCGATATGCCTCCTTTCGTCGAATCCAGCATTGCTAACAGTGACATATATACCGAATAGTTTGCACTTGTGTTGAATCCTCTCACTATTGGTATATTGGCAAATAAACACGTTCGTAGTGCAGCCAGCCACAACTTCCTTCATTTGATGCTATACATGTATCATTTCATAGTTGTTCAACGAGTTGTATATACTGATGCATCTGGTAGGCTAATTAGGGAACAGGCCCATACCCAACATGGTGTATGCTGTTCCGTATCAATAGTATCCCCACTTAATCCGCCTGGAGCGAGACAATTTCTTCGTTTCTCTTCCTCATAATAACTAGTTTTTTACTGTTGGTATATAACAGAAAAGTCGCACAGGTAATAATTTGATTCTAGAACATAAAGAAAATATGTTAAATAAAATAAGTTAAAACAATTTCTATTATTTTAAAATTGCAATACAATAACTTACATCACTAATCAAGATATTCAATAGCTTTGCGCTAGAGATTTATTAAGCTCAACTAAATAAATTAGTTAGTTGGGTTTAACAAATGATTTATGCAAAGGCGTTATTGTATTGTACTTTGTTTATAACAAGCTATTGACATCAACACGAATCGCCTCGGAATTACATGCCTTTGATAAATTTGGTCTTACATTCAAGGACTTACGGGATGCAACTTATAGATGGAAATGCAGAAACATCAACTTGAGCATAAACTGTTTAACCTTACTACAGACGTAAATTCTTTACGACAAATTTAATAAGGGGTAATGGTAAAGAAAATTACAATCTTTACTTACCCAGTGTCTATATGCAGGCCGAGAGAAGAGTATTTTTTAATATTTACAATGAGAATAACTGTCTCGGTAACCTTTCAGGCCTTTCACTTAGCCATGGCTGAAGACCACTACAAAGTTGTTTTTGGTCAGTTTGACCATTTAAGTTGGACCATTTAACTCTCACAGAACGGATTCCGCTAACAGAGGAGCCAGAGCGCGCCACTCGCGCTATACGGCTACACGTTATTTCACCACACACACACACACACACACACACACACGCGCGCATGCAAGCACGCACGCACACAGGCACGCACACATACATACACGAAACCGAGTTCATGTGTATACCGGAATAAACTTCTCCGTATGCCTCCTTTTGATTTTATCAGAGGAGTGCGCGTTGACATTCATTGCCATTGACGCAATACTGCCAGAGCCTAACTTGCTGATTTGATTTGTCAAAGTACTATACTGTACACCTACATACTTAATATACACAGGGTGCGGTATTTATTCTTGCCTCCCGAAGATTTGACACCGAAAAAGAAATAGTGTCAAAAGTTTGTCGCTGAAGGCAACCCATCTGTGCACACAGCTGTGACCTTTCTTACTTGTTACGATATTGGGAATTCCGAAGATCGCCGAGGTTTTCACATGTTTCAGTTGGAGGTTTTTTCTTCCTGAAGATGGTCTCAAGAAATGCTCGACGCCAGATAAGCTTCCTGGTTTCGCCGACCACTTCAGATCGGGGACTACATCTGAGAATCCATTATGTCACTCAATTCTTCGACATTATAATTTAAGTATGTTAGGTAACGTCACAATCCATATGATGCAGCTCCGTCACAAAAATTGAAAAGTTGGTCACCAAAATATATGAATTGGGTGTCTTTGATGACTTTACAATGTAATCTACATTCTCTTAACTATTTTGAAACAAATTTGTCTGGGAGCTGAGGTTACCATTTGCATGAACAGCCCAAAGCCAAATTTTTCTCCACATATTCAATAGATTGCATGTATGGTTAACCTTGAGATTGTGATTCTGGGAATTTTCGGTTCAAGTATATATATTTCGGATCAAGTATATAGATTATAAATATAAATTGGGCGGAACTTAGCTAGAAATGGACCGAACATAGCTAGAAATGGGCACGGACAAGCAATCTGCGGTACGTGCACTCGGGCACTTTTGCAATTTTGCTATGTCTGCTGAACTCCATAATTAACTGGCCCGAGATTACAATAGAGAAATCGAGTTTTAGCTATGTCCCGCCCATTCCTATCTAAGCTCCTCCCACAGTCTGTCCGTTTTGGGATCGATCGAACACTGAACTCCCTGAATCTCTATTTCCAGAAAACTATACAGGTAAGCTGTCGAATATTTTGAAACAAATTTGACTGGATGCTGTTGCTGCCTATGGCTGCACCAGCTTCCAGTCAAGTGAGTTTCAAAATATTCACCATAACATGTATTAATTAGTAAACATATGCAATTCGTACAACTTGACGGACTATTAATCGTTTATGACGAACATAACTACGCCACTCATGACGTAATAGAGTATGCCGTCCGCATACATGTGCCATATTTGATAATGGCATCATATGATTGATTGAGAGACTGAGTTCCTCAATTCACTTCTTATTGTTCATGGAAAGTTACTGTGTGTAGCGATAAAGCAAACAACCTATCAGCACATAGCATGAACAAGGATAACAAACAGAGAACACCTGTTACTTGCCATTATGACCGGGATATATTCAATCGTTGAATAGACCATCCCAGCGCATTCGCTAACTATTGAGACATGTTTGCTTAATGTACGCTAACAAGTTCCGGGTTATTGTCAAAATCAATATTCGTGCCATTTTGAAAAACATGTAGCCAAATACATTCAGAGTGTATACATGGAAGAGATAAACGAAGGCAGAGGAAAAAAGACGACGTTGATGTGTGTCTAAATGTTTTCACCAAAATAGTAATTACACTGTCATGATGCCCATTGTAGATACGCATGGTCTGGCAGCTATTTGCAGACGTCGATATAATCTTCAGGTTTTCTAGTTACCTTCCCGTACAGGAATTGGAGTCTGGCCTCTCTCTCTCTCTCCCCTTTCCTCCCTCCCTCCCCCCTCTCTCTCTCTCTCTCTCTCTCTCTCTCTCTCTCTCTCTCTCTCTCAAAGCGAATCCATTTCTGAGATTTTGCATTTGTGCGCGTGTACGTTTGTGCGTCTGAGCGTACGTGCGTGCGGCGGTGTGGGGTATATACGAATAACGCGTCCTCTCTGGCTGGTTATTGAACGTTATTGTTGTAAGGTGCCGCCATAAGACAGCTCATATTTAAAACAAGAAACAGATGACTGGATCCTCGTGCACTAGATTCTGGCAAGAGAATGGCGCCCATACGTCCATTGCACGATGCATGCCGTGCAAAGAATACAGGCAGCGGCTAATGGACCTTTCCATTTTTATCTAAGCCTCGCCAATCTCTATCGAAGCTCCATCCACACCTCGCTCGTGTTGGGATCGATCGATCTCTGAACCTCCTGATTATCGATTTCCAGAAAACAATACATGTAAACTGTTTCCTATGGCAACAACAGCACTTAGTCAAATTAGTTTCAAAATACCCAACAGCATGTTAATTAAATAGCAAAGACATGCAATTCATACAACGTGTCGGAATATTGCACGTTAAAGGCCGGCGATATGGAATCACTCACGACGTCATGATTATGACATCAGCATGCACGTCACTTAGTTAATTATGACCTCATATGACATCAGATCATAGATGGATACTCCGGAAAGGTGAATTGCTGACGTCACGGAGGTAACGAGCCAACGGACGTTTGATATATACTGACACTCATCTGCAGCATATGGATCGAAGAATGCAGGTCGCACAAAAACGTAGTTTTCAGCGATCTACCAACTTTCTACCACAGTGCCCCTGGCCAATGGCGATAGTACATCGATCAGGGCAAGAAATAATGCCTATCCTTTTCTCATTAACAGATAAATAAATAATTAAGAGGATACACCCCACCCCACCTTGGTCATGTTCGACTCGCTAACTATAGTCAGTTTGCTCGTTTACTGAACACGCGAAGTTGCTATGCCCAACCGAACACTGGATAGTTAAACTACAGTTCGTTGGTACCCGCTTTCCCATTGAATTACTATTGCAGACAATTTGGAAAGCAAACCGTCATCAAACTTAAGTTGGTTAGTGAAATATTTCCTCTTTTATATGCATTAATTCGTGGCAAGCGATCAGTGACCACCGTTTTGAAATTTACGCAAATATCGCACTATCCATCTGCCTATAGTTGACTAGCTAGTTAACCAATTGAAGTTCGACTCTGAATCTAGTTAACTATAGCTAACTATTGTTAGGAGTCGAACTTGGCTCTTGTCTGAGAAATGAGTCACATGAAACTGCTGTAGTGAGTGACTACATTTGGTACACGACGGCACAGAATTCATGCATTGCTAACGGACCTTTCCATTTTTAGCCATGCCCCGCACATCACTAGCTAAGCTCCACCCACACCTCGCTCGTGTTGGGATTGGTCGATCTCTGAACACCCTGACTATCAATTTCCGAAAAAACTACACATTTAAGCTGTTGAATATTTTGAAACCAATTTGACTGGGTGTTGTTGCTGCCGATGGCAGCAACAGCGCCCGGTCAAATTAGTTTCAAAATATTCAACAGCATGTTTATTAAATAGCAAAGAATTACAAAGACCTGCAATTCAAAAAACGTGTCGGAGTATTTGAGATTTGGTGACGGTCGATATTGAACCCTTTGTGACGTAATGATTGTGACGTCATCATATACGTGCCGAGCTGATTATGGCGTCATACGAGGTCAGATGATAGATAGATAGTCTGGAAAGTTGAATTGCTGAAGCGTGTCTGAGAATAAAGGGGAAGGAGCTATTTCTCGCTAAGCTCCGCCCATTTCTGGCTAAGCTATGTTCATTTTTACACGTATTGGAATAGATTTCTATCCTTTGGACACTGACTTCCCAGAATCCCATTGTCAAGGTTTCGAAAGAAATAAGTTGTTTAATATTTTGATATTAACTTGAGTTGGTAATGTTTCTTCGTGTGCGGTTGCTTACTAATGGTGGCAACAACGACCAGCCAAATTAGTTTCACACTATTCACCAGTCAGGGTTACATACGCCATATATTATGCATTATGATTGTGACGGCAGCCTACCCATGACACGATGGACCTTTCCATAGTATGACGTCATAATCGATTAAGGCGTTATTGCCTCGATTTAGGCAGTCTTAAATGCTTATTAGTCCGACACGTTGTACAAATTACATGTCTTTACTATTTAATACACATTCTCAAAATATTCAACAGCTAGCCTGAATGGGGTTCTGGAAATTGATAGTCACGGAGTTCAGAGATTGATCGATCTATGCGGGTAGAGCTTAGCTAGAGATGGCCGGGGCATAGATAAAACTGGAAAGGTCGATCAGTTAAGGCGATAAATCGGATCTCTCCATTGATTTCGAGGTAATTAGACAACATGTGTTAAACGGCTGCATCAAATCAACATGAAAACGAGATTTACAATAGATATATATATATGCCTAATGTTTACATAAGTTGTCTCAGGATGTTGAAGTCGTTTATTGATATACTCTAAAAGATCTATGCCAATCAGGGCTTGATAGTGACTGGTCGCCACGCGCGTTTCCGTCATATTTCTAAGGGAAAAGGCAAAGCAACATCACGACATTAACACCAGGCTACATAAGTTCTGGAAACTTGTACACAGTGATTTACTCCGCAATATGTCGGTTATTTCGTGCGGAATTGGTCTCATGTTTTTGGGGGTGGCGGTCGGAATTGCAACTGCCGCAAGTAAGTATACCTAGAACTATGTTCATATTACTTGTTCTGGAGAGGGCGGCAGGGATGCTTATACTACTACTACTACTACTACTACTACTACTACTACTACTACTACTACTACTACTACTACTACTACTACTACTACTACTACTACTACTACTACTACTACTACAACTTTGGACTGCATCCGTGATTTGTGTTTTCGACAAACCTAATCCGGCCCATCGTGTACTTGGCTGTTGGTGGATTGGCTTAGTTTTGTGAATGATTATTTCGGAATTTGTCCTATTTTCGACCATATTGCCTTTAGATTGTCATGGCTATGCCGAAATTATACAGCGCGCATGCGCGTCATAATGAGATTGTTTGGTTTAGGTAGGATATATTAATTTCTGAATGCAATAAATGTAGCACTTTTAAGAATGGCACACGCTGTGCGATGGTAGCTATGGAATTTATTTTTGTATATTATGAAGCAGTGATATATATTAATCTCCAGCCCCAGAAAACAGTCACTAATCATCATCATCATCATCATCATCATCATCATCATCATCATCATCATCATCATCATCATCATCATCACCATCTATTAAAGTGTCTTAAACTTACTGTCACATTTTAACTGAACTGGAATCTCCTTAAGAGTTCAGATATGTTGTACCTAGCACAAGACCAATGGCACGGACAATAAGAACTCGTTACTACTACAGCGCCAACGACGCTGATGACGACGACTACTACAACGACGACGTCGACGACGACAGCGGTGGCGACGACGAAGACGACGACTACGACGATGCTGATGATGATGATAATGACATATAGAAACGCTGTCGAATAGGTTTTAAAATAGTCAACCGCTTACCTGTATAGTTATTATGAATGTGTGTCTCTGAGAATTCCAGGTACAAGGTACATAAATCGATTCCAACACGTGAAAAGGGGGGGGGGCGGGTGGATGGCCAACTTGACTGTAAATCTGCCGGTCATAGCTAGAAATGATTACGATGCCGCTACAATATCAGTGACGACATTCTATCTTTAATTTTAACTTTTCTTAGCTTGCCCTGAACACTGGTGCAGAGAGTCATGCGAAGGTGTTGGCCTCACCGTCGGAGACGATTATACGTGCGCTGACGCCGCACAAACCTGTTGTCTTCCAGGTAATGAATAGCGTGGTTCCACGCTAGTGCTTCTGACTATTCATAGGTGGCGCGTACATGCACGTTTATAAGCGACCCCCGTTGGAATATGGCTGTTGTGATGGTTCATTGACCTCGGCAGTCACGTTGGGTGGTAGAGTTGGAGCAAGGGGTGTTGCAACCTGAGAATATAATTGTTATATACGTGTACATGTAACAGGATTGTTCAATAAAATGATAGGCTAGAGATGGGCGGGGAAACTAGACAGGGACATCAGGATGCTAATCAGACCGTCTGATCAGAAATTCACTTATTGGAAGCAGTTCAGTTTCTAGGAGACACAGAAACTAATGTTGGATGTGGTTGGAGGTAATGCCCTGCAAGTTAGAGTTTAAAAGGAAATTAAAAATGGACCTCAAGATGGGAAACACACTATTTTGCTAAGAGCATGCGAATCTAGGACCCATAGTAGAGGTCAATGTTTAAGCAAACGTGTAAATAGCTTCGGACGATGGTTATATCTGAATCCAATGGAACTTTCCTGTTGTATCTATGCCCCGCCAATCTCTATCTCAGCTCCACTCACAAATAGCCCGCGTTGTGATCGATCGGCCACCGAACGCCTTGACTATCAATTTCCAAAAAACTAGGCATGTGAGCTGTCGAATATTTTGAAATTAATTTGACTGGGTAATATCACTGCCTATGGCAGCAACAACGCCCAGTCAAATTAGTTTCAAAATATTCAACATAATGTTTATTAAATAGTAAAGACTTACAATTCTTACAACAACGCATAGTCTGTCTGCAACTACGCGGTAGTAACGTACTTAGCTAAGCCATTCATGGCGTCATTGATTATGAGGTCAACTAATACGTCCCGTAGTTGATCTTGCCGCCATATGATGGATGGATAAACTGGAGGGAACAATTACAGTTTTACTAAGTTGTCGCTGCACATTTATCCTCGCTAATACAATATTTGACTTCGGCCTGTTATAAGGCACGATTGCGTCCCTTTGTGTTATGCCTACATATCTTTGAATATGTATATCTGGGGAAGTAATAGGAATAGTATTTTTTAGACATGCTTGATGGACATGTAAGATAACAATAAGCAAAATAGTAATCGCCGGTTAATATGTAATGGAATTTGATTTAGCCATTCATTTGTCGGCTATATTCGATTCCAGAAAAAAAGTCTAGGATACTTTTAATAATAATAATAATAATAATAATAATAATAATAATAATAATAATAATAATAATAATAATAATAGTAATAATAATAATAATCATCACCACCACCATTATTTTTATAATTATTATTATTATTATTATTATTATTATTATTATTATTATTATTATTATTATTATTACTATTATTATTATTATTATTATTATTATTATTATTATTATTATTATTATTATTATTAGTTTGCAAGTACGGCTGTATTCCAAAGACGAGCACTGGCTGTGGAGATTGGAAGACAAAGGTGGGGCTTGACTGGACAATGGAAGTCGATTATTACTGTGACAGCGGATCCACATCTCCACTTGACGACGAGATTTGCTGCGTGACAGGTAAGTAAATGCGTGTGCGGATCTAACCATCCATCAACAAATCTCATTGTATTTGGTAGTCAATGGACCTTTCCAGTTTTTCCGTCCATTATCTGACGTCATATGACGTCATAACCAACTAAGTGACATGTAGGATGATATCATAATTAATTCGGGCATGAATAACTGGCTTTAGTCCGTCTTTAAGGCGTAATAATACGACACGTTGTGCGAATTGTATGACTTTACCATTTCATAACCATTCTGTTGGATATTTGGAACCAATTTGCCCCGGCACTGTTGTAACCAAAATACTGAAACCTATGGAATCATCAGCTACCAGCACCATAGGTTTTCTTAAAAACAACCAAACTAGGCACACTGACGACCCGCTAGTAGTAAAACTGTCAGCAGAGCAGAAAGCGTTACGGCTGCGCATCTATCAAGGTGACCAAAGTGAAGACCGCACCAAACTACGCCGGCAGCACATTAACATTCCGCGCCACATTAGCGAATGCTTAACAGATCTTGCTATTCAGCAAACAGACTTCCTAGCAGATTTTAATCACTACCAAGGTTGACTGTCACAAAATGTTTCGGCAGCTAGAGCGCTGCGAGTTACTGACTACACACCACCACTCACTGTACACAACTCTGGAGGACACTTTATCGAGACTGACCAGGAAAACGTCTAGGCGATTCGAGAATGGTTCTAGAAACAGCTCACTGGCCACGATGATGAGCCCATGCACCCGTCCTCAGGAGACCCCAGGCCATTACTAACAGCAATTAAAACAGCCGAAGTTGAGCAGGCACTTAAAGCCCTGAAAATGAGCATGCATCCAGACCTGATGGCACGAGCAATGAACTATTCAAATGTGCAAGTGACTTATCTCAAAACCGATCATGCACCTAATCAATTCAGCTTTTATGCACCGCCTTCCCATCAACGCTATAGGCCAAGGCGCCCTTATCGCACTGCCCACGCCCAAGAAGCCACCTGACCCCCAGTCAATCTGTGGTCCAATGCGCTCCTCAACTTCATACGGAAAATCCTATCCAATGTTACTCTATGCTGCATCCGAGACAAGAGCGATCGCTTCACCGGTATGGGCTCAACGCATGCCTGTGTCAGTAGTCATATCCAAACACTGGGATTTCCACAAAATGGGCATTTACATGTCATGAGCATTCGACACAATTAAATGCTCAAATATCCTAGATGTACTCGCCAGGCCAGTTGCAATGAAGATGCGCTACGACTAGTGAGACTACAGCTTGCAGACGCCAAGCTGAGAGTACGAGTCAAATAAGTGAAGTATGTAGAGTTTGAGACATCAACCGGCTCCCCACAGGGAGATGGCCTGTCTCCGATGTTTTGCATCTGTTACCTTGCGGCTGCATTGAAATTCGTGCGGGAAAGTTCCACAAGACCAAACCCTCAGTGTCAATACTGGTTATGCCCCTATAGATGGAATATGCCGGCGATGTGGACTTCATAGACGAGGAAAAGAAACGCATTGACGATCTTCTCCCAATAGCTGCAAGCAAACTAAAAGGGATAATCTCTCCAACTCTGCACCCACAGATACCTAACTACAAAGCATGAATTTAAAGAAAATGACGATTTACTTCGTGGCAGTGAACCATGGAGGAAAAGTAAAATCGTGGGCTCACTGCTTTGCAGTACTGGTGACATTGCTCCACGCTGTGTCATGGGGAACATAGCTTTCCATACCTTCTGGAAGATATGGATTCATAGGTCAAGGCTGCCATGAAAAAGGCTTCGTTTATACAATGCAACCTGCGTATCCTTGATGCTGTATTACTGTAGCAACTTGGTAGCTCCAGAGGCAGCTCTAGACAAACTCGATGCCTGCCACCGCAAACACCTACGCACCGTCACTGGACACCGATGGCCAGACAGCATACTGTCCAATGATGCAGTATACAAGATGTGTAATACATCGCCGCTGTCTGTAAAAGTCGCCCAGAAAAGATGGTCCATGTTTGGCTAAGGATGCCACAAGAGACGCCATCACTGAGCGACTTGGAATTCACCGTACTCGGAGCTAACAAATACACAGCCAGAAGAGGACGTCATTGAATAAATATGCTTAGCGTGCTGCGAAAAAGGAGGACTCAGTACACTCAAGTCAAGAATGGACCTGGGGAAGCTAAGGATTTCGGCTGAGGACAAGACACAGTGGGCAAAAGCGGACAAGGACTGATTGAAGCTGTAGTATGTTTCTACTACTACAGATGCAGAATACAGTAATCAGACATACTGCTGCCATAGGCTGCCATAGTTTCACAATATTTACCAGCTTGCCAGTATTAGTATAGTTTTCTGGAAATTGATAGTCAGTGAGTTCAGGGATCGATCGATCCAAACACGAGCAAGGTGATGTTGGAGGTTAGCGAGAGATGGGTGGGGCATAGGTAAAACTCGAAAGGTCAATATACCAGTAACCGGATTATCACAAAATAATATTATCTAGAATAATATTATGCAATTATTAGGAATTAGAGTGGTATTGGCTGTGCGGTGCATCCAGGGATATAGACGGCTGTAGAAAAAAACCTAACAAACTACTACTGCTGCTGCTGCTGCTGCTGCTGCTGCTGCTGCTGCTGCTGCCACCGCCGCTGCTGCTGCTACTACTACTACTACTACTACTACTACTACTACTACTACTACTACTACTACTACTACTACTAATAATAATAATAATAATAATAATAAATAGAATGCATTCGCTGAGGGTGGGGTGGGGAGATGCTGGGTCACGCGACGCTATGAACGCGGCATTTGGACTCTTTAACGGAATCTAAATTTTGCTTCTCGCAAGCCATACGTGGAATGTATGTTACAGATTTGATGTGTCTCGTTCTTGCTGTGCAGAGTTATCGACGAAAATTTGTATTCCGGTATGCACTATGTGACCTCGTCACCTTAACATTTAACCTTTTTGTACTGAACATAAATCTTAGTTCTAGACAACAACAATATGAAATAATATGTCTGCCAGGCACATAAATGTGTGTGCCAAATTAAGCAATTCTACCTCATAGGATTCCGGAGATATGTCCCAGAGAAACATACAAAAAGACAAATAAAACGGACCGACACACAAAGTGTACCGACTACAATACTCACACCAGCCTTTTGCGGCGTAAGTAATAATGGAGGAATCCAATTTTTGCTATGCCCCGCCCATCTGGAGCTAAGCTCCTCCCACAACGTGTTAACATCTATCGACCCTGAACTCACTGACTATCAATTTCCAGGAAACTATACAGGTAAACTGTTGAATATTTTGAAACTAATTTGACGAGGTGATGATGCTGCTTATAGCAGCAACAGCGCCCAGTAAAATTTATTTCAAATGATTCTACAGCATATTTATTAAAGCAAAGGAACCTAACGTATGCTCTTGAATGCTAGCTTTATATAATAATCAACCTATAGACACCAGTAAAAACAGAAATAAATCAGAATAACTAGAAGAAAAGCAGCTAAATACCATTTATGTCACTCTGGCTTGAACCAATTAGTGTTTCAGCTGGTTCTATGCACTCTGGTGTATGCCGAGCGAATACACAATCCCTTTCTACAGCCGATCATCTAAGCTCAGTTGTATTCGCGTTAAGCTGATTAGCCACTACTTCATACAGGTAAAATACTGTCTAGTTTTAAAACAATTTGACAGAAATACGTTGTTTCCAGAGACAGGGTCTACATTCAGTCACACGAATTTCAAAATATTCAGTAGACATCATATTGCGACCTTGGAAACCAGCAGTGTATTTTTAAATCATTTTGACCGAAACTTGTTGACTTTCAAATATAACGTTTTCAAACGGATCAATAATGAATTAGTAGTAGCGAATTAATCGCTCTACATGTGTGCCTATAGCGAATACTATTCATCCCGGTTACACAACTATATTCAGGTGGGCTTTCCTTATATTCAGGTAGGCCTATACGGTATACCTACACACACAGTTGACACACAGCGGAGAGCGAAGCACCAGCGACGTCATTAATTGGCTGCAAGTTAAGCGCTCCTAGATTTAGTAGATGCTTTTTCTCAAATAATCCTGATTTATTTCCATTTGTTACCGATGGTAGTTTCAATACACGTCATTTGTTATTTCCTTTTCCCCTTCCTTTGCATCAACGCTTACTACGTCATCAATTATGAGTTCGTGACGAACTTATCTACGCCATTCACGACACCATTGATTATGACGTCATCATAAGCGCCATGTTGTTGATTATGACGGCATCTGATTGATGGATAAACTTGACATGCCCATTAATATCTTGTGGTATTTCTGTTTCTTAGACTGCCCTGGAGAGTGCAAGGGATCATGTAGCGTACCAGCCGATAATAGTCCAGCGCTCGAATATCCAGATCATGCATATGGATGCATGAATGGTGAAGTATGTTGTATACCAGGTATGTTCATTGGAATATAGTAATACTATCTCAAGTTCAACCGCGTAGATTACATCGGAACATAGTGGCTGAACTCGCTTTTGCACAATGAATCGACGAGAGCCTACAGTGTCAATGAAAATCCATAACATGTTTCTTCAAGCCGAATTACATATGACCTTTAAATTGCACACGGCGACCACTTTCTACATTCTACATGCTTGTCCCATGATAGGCAACGGAGCTTCCCAGTCCTACTACAAGCGGTGGGTGTAAGGCTCTTAGACTCCCATGAAAATTAATCGGCACCTATATCTGTCTCAGTAATGCTATACAACGATGCCAGCTTAGCAGCTCCAAAAACACTGTTGACAGGCTCGATGCTAGTCATCGCAAACAGTGGAGGAATCCACTTTGTGCTATGCCAAGCCCATCTCCAGATAAGCTCCTCCCACTATTTTCCCATGTTGGGATCTACCGAACCGTGGGCGCCCCGAATCTCAACTTCCAGAAAACTATACTGGTAAGCAGTTGGATAGTTTGAACTTAATTTGACTAGCTGCTCTTGCCGTTATAGGCAACATCCAACAGCCCTAGTAGAAACAGTTACACACTACTCATCAGCGTACGGGTATAGTTGCCTTGAAAACTAGATTCTGCATGTGACGTAGTTGATTATGATGTCATATGATTGACTTAGAGACGGGAGTCATCTAATGCTTCCATAATGATATTGATTAGTTGGCTTTAAAGGGCACCTACTCATCTATGGCAGAGGTTTGGGGCATGTTGCTGCACATGGCATCACAGTCTTCCAATTAAATTCGTTTCACAAAATTAAACCGCTTAACTGTACAGTTACCTTGAAATTGACATCTGGGCAATTCATGACCACTCAAATTAACTTAAGACATATTCAACATTTTACTGCTTGTAGATTAGACTAAAGTACACCAATATGCCAGTCTATGCATATGTTACAGGGGTTATGGGCAACATAAATCTCAGTGTTGATAGCATGTGAATACCTACCATACACTGGCTATCGCAGCGATATGCATGTCCCGAATGATCGTGGCTTATTACCCGTTCAATAGCTATATTTGTTAAAGAGAATCAAAATAAATGCTTATTGAATGCCCATTAGCAGGCCAAGAAAAGAATATTTTTGAGAATCTAACACTAATTACTGGCTCGTTGGCATTTTCTCAAAAAGTGGTCTCTTGGTCTGCAAATACACATTCCTCAAGACCACTGTGGAGGTCTCATCTGGTCGGCTTCGGCATGAAGAGGTAAACAGTAAAGATTACATAATTCCCGTCACGCCAAACATTGATCGAGTCTTTGCTGTGCCATATGTTGTGTCTATGTGACTGTATACATAATGCTCTGCACTGCAAAAATAAAGACTGTTTCTTTTTAATTTAGCCTGCGGACAGCTTAAGAAGGAAGGCGGACTATGTATGTCTATCGAGGATTGCTCTCTGAAGTTCCACGGGAGAGATTATGGGAAAATCATGTCAGATAGATCGTGTGGAACTACCAACTATTGCTGTCACATGCGTACGTATTCAAACGTAACGCTCAGATCTCCAGTGGGCACGTTGCCGGCCGGCGGATCATTTTAAATAACGGTATCACGGATCAGTATTTACAGCATTCACTACAACACCGTTAACAGTGTTCCGCCGGCCAGCGCCAATCCGGTGGACATGCGATATGACATAGAGCTAAAGCTGAAATCAGACTTTTGTCTATCCGGCCAAAACAAGGGGGGGGGTGGGTTCTTTCAGACAAATTGTCTTGAGTGTGCGTCATCATGACGCATATATTTATGAATGATTAAAGGGACAATACAATTGTAGTATTTTTGGAGCCACTTAGACGACATGGACAGCTATATTTTCACGGCGTTTAATCACCTTTAAAACGCGCCCTCTCGCCTTCCAAAGGCGTTCCCTCGCCTTCCAAAATGATGGAATCCCTTTGGCAGGCGGGGAAACGCCTTTCAAAGGCGAGGGCATGCATTGGGAAGGCAAGGGAACGCCTTTATAAACGAGGGGATGCCTTGAAAATAAATTTGCCCATGTGGTTTAAGGGGCCCCGTAGTATTGTTCTTTTTTTTAGATTACGTTATACAGATTATACACTATTTACGGTGTCGCATATTTCTGTATCTGTAACCAGGACCACTCTTAGAACAAGAGCAACGTTTCTGAAATACTGATATGGGGTCCTCGAAACTTCCATAATGTTCGCGAGAAAGTGAGGGTACAGTTGCAACCGTAATATTGCTGGGGACACTGAGGTCAGACAGCTGTGATATGGCCTCACCGTAGGAAGCACTGCTTGCCAATCCAATTATAAACGCAATATTCAACAGACATTGTTTTTACATCGTGTTAATAACTGTTTTCTTTTGGAAACATATCAACTTATGTATGGGTTGTTCTATAGGTGTGGCGTCTCTGCGTGCAACGTGAAGTTAGGTAGCGGCCGCACAATTAAGACAAAATAAATTTGTGTGTCACTTTTTAGGGCCTCTGGATATTTGGAGATGGGTGGGGGTGGGGGTGGTGTGGTACGGTGCAAATGCAGGTGTTGCACTACCGTAAATGTGCCTATTCACATCAGAATAATAGAAAATTAAATTGTTAAAATTGTATGCATTTAGAGGCTTGAATTGTGAGCCTAATTCAAGCCTGGATGTAATCAAATGAAAGAAACCCTAACATTACGTATACATTAACATAAGATTTAAAATTGCGAAATAGAATTCTAGACACGAGGCCAATTCAATTCCACAACTTAAAACATATATCAATTTATATGTAATGAAATTAGAATATGATAAGATGTATTTCTTTTCAATACGGCCAGGCACACAGATTAATTTCAGGCTTAAGTCATAGGCAGCAACAACACCTAGTCAAGTTAGTTTCTAAATATTCAACATGCTACCCGTATGTTTTTTGGGAATTGATGGCCAAGGTGTTCAGGGATCGGTCGATCGCAACACGGGCAACGCGTAGGTGGAGACTAGCTAGAGATTGGCGGGGCATAGCCGAAACGGGATTCCTCCATAATAACCTTTGCCTGTTTTCAGACTGCTTAATAGCTGGTGGAAGGTGTACTAAACTGACATGCACTAGCGACGAGTGTACTTCGCCGTGCAGTGGCGGCTTGGTGAAGTCAAGCAAATATTTTTGCGACAATGACGACGAAATATGCTGCATTGAACCAGGTAAGCATCACGTTTATATAGCTTTAATTATGACTGCACGTATGGTAATGGACTGTTCCAGTCTATCCACCAATCATATGAAGTCATAATCAACTACGTGACGTGTAGGAGTGCGTGATAATCAATTACCCCATACATAGCGTAGATAAGTTCGTCATGAACGCTTAATTGATGATGGACTAAGCGGTGGTGTCTGAATTGTATGTCTTTACTATTTAATACAGATGCTGTTGAATATTTTGAATCTAATTTGACCGGACGTACACGGTCAAATTATTTTCAAAACATGGAACATCTTACATGTATAGATTGCTGGAAATTGATAATCAGGGAGTGTAAGGATTGCTCGATCCAAGTACGGCCAATTGTTGGTGGAGCGTTTCTAGAAGTGGGCGGGGCATAGCTAAATGCGATTCCTCCATTATTTTAGCCCTTGAGACCACATTCTTCATGATGTAGTTCAAATTATGTTTACTAATTTGAAACTAATGTACATGAGATGAGGATGTCTCTGGCTACGCCTTTGAACACAATCTGAAGAAATTGAACTCGTTCAACTCTTCAGATTTGACTTCATACATCAGAAATCGGTATTTTTGTTTTACGCTATCGAATCTGACAGATATGACGGATCATCAGATTCATCTTCAGATTTTCGACTTCAGATATCCATTCTTATCAGTTTGCCAATCAATGCGGTCATCACACGAACTGGCCAGAGTGGCGTGGTCTGCGACTGTTGGTTAATGCTGAATTTACCGAGATAGTTACGAAAGGTACACTTAAACAAATGCAATATCTCTGAGAAGTAATTAATTTCCCTTTAGTTTATTTATCATTGAATCTCGACCAACATGCTTAAAAATATTCACACTGCTATATTATATTTGTTTATAGATTGCCTTAACATTGAAGGAATATGCACTCCACAGACGTGCACTGAAGAGCCGTGTACCTCTCCATGTAGCGATCTTAATGCCGGCCTTCTGGAAACTGACAAATATTTCTGTGACGATGAGGATGACGTGTGTTGCATTGAACAAGGTAGACATACATTTGCTTAGTTTTGTTTAGCTGCGTATTACCATAGACTATGACAGTGTGCTGTATCGACCATCTAATAATGGTAAACACAGAACAACCATACAACACACGCGTCCACGTTTAAGTTCAGATATACATGATTTTATAATCGTGTATGGTATGTGTTTCTTAATAATGTAATAACTCGCTTTGATAAGTACCGTGAATTGTCTTCTTTTTCCCCAGGGAGCGATGAATAATGGTCTAGAACTGACAGCTCAGAACATACTCACGAGTTCCATTTGCAGCTGCAAAAAACTGTTACGCTGATTACATTATCATAGATCCTACCCTTGCGTTATATAATGTATGCAGTCAGATTACTGACGTATCCCTCATCCCATAGAAAATCTATCATGAGATTCAACAATTCCACTTTTAATATCCCTATCATTCAACGTGATGATATACGGTATTTAATGGAGATTTAGAAGGTATTTCAATAAGACATGTTTAAGGCATGTTTAAGAAATGTTTGTCAAATTACTATAGCACGTGATATGTTCCATATCTGTTTTGTTAGGCGGAACACAATTTTCAGCAAAGCATATAGACATATAGAGACTGATTCTGTAGTAAAATCTGGAGTCATGACTTTCTAGGAAAAAATGCAGTGACGGTTGGCACACCTCTGTGGTGTTGTATGCATTATAGAGGGAGTGCCTCCACCGATGCGTAGTCAGTTTAACGCTCCATAAGTTGTCATTGAATGTCTATTTCGGTTAAGTTGTGGGAATGTGGGTCAGAATGGTCATTATAATAATTTGATTTGTTGTTGTATTTGCGCACGCGCGTGTGGATAACCACGGTATGTCAAGCATGATTACTGTTAACAGGGTCTAGAACGACCAGATGTATGGTAATAACTTCAGCTTCACAGCTCAATTGTCCTTGACAACTAATCTGGATTGACTTACTTCGACATAATAGGCAGAGGTATTATGTTAGTCGATTATTCGTAATTCATCATCATGGCTTAATCATGGCTTAATCCTCTATAGAATGCCAAACGATAAACTATTCAAAAGCTAATTTTGTATAGCAAGATCCAACATTAAACGTACATCATATGTGTGAGCAAATATTCCCAGTTCAGCTCCAAAAGTGCTAGGTAAAACAAAATATATTTACAAAGACATAACGCACCCCACACCATGGCAAAATAGATATTCCTTTTAAACATGTTTACTTTTTGGAGAAAGAATGCTAACAAAGGGTTGTACATGAAGCAAATATTAGATTAATACATTATCGCTAATGCATCTGTGATTATATTTTCAATACTAACAATGTAAACAATTGTTATGTAATATTGATGCAGAACAAAGCATCTACCAACATCTGGAGACAAACAAACATGCTCATTTGACACGCTACAATTTAACTTTTCAAATGAAATTTGATATCACTCTAACCAAATGAATCGTATGCTTTACTTCAGCGGATTAACGGTAGGTATATTTACAGCTATATAGTTTAGAGCAAACGTCTGATAAAACTCATTCATAGAGAAGGATCTGAGCAGGTCTCTTATTTATCCTGCTACTAACGTGTGCTGATTCCGACACTTCCTATCCTAAATATGCCATTGCATGAGTAGGTGTCGACAGTTGAGGGTTCTTAGGGTCCTTCTGCTCGCTGCTGAGCATTACATTGGTAAAAGAAGCACGCGCATTCTGATGGAAGTCATAACATTGTTTCAGCTTGTTCACATTGCACGTCTTCCTAGACTCCTTACATGAATGCTCACGGTATATTTCACATCATGCAGCAGTTTTTTTCTAATTAGAAGACGGCGAATTTTACCTTCAGAGCACGACTTGAAATAGGCTTCAAGAATACAACCTTGTCACCTGGCTTAAATATACACGTTTCGTATTCCTTGTCATAGGTGCATATATTTTTATATGGATGCCTTCGGGATGCTTGATTATCTATGTATAACCTTAAAAGTTCACACACCTATGCATGCGACATTTTTTGCATATAGAAATATATCTTGGGTGAGATTATATGGGCCTCTTAAATTGTGTCCATATTATAACCAGCATGGGCTGAAGTTAGTTGATCCATTGGCAGTTCTGTGGTAGCAAACAAGTGAAAGGAAATTTGTTATCTTCGTCTTCAGATTTGTCTTAATCATGTTCTTCAAGACATCTTTCTAAATTACCATGGAATTATGGATGGACGGCCAACAAATTATCCATGGTACGTATGCATGATTTCCTGAAATACTGAAGAAGGACCCTGAATCTAATTATATCTTCCTTGGTATGTCACATCACCTGATTATAGCAAATGTAGCAACGCTTCTAGCACAACTCATGCCGTAGTTTCCTTAAGTAGGACGACCTCTCGACAACTGATAAGCCCATGCCTATCAACAAGTACATATGGGGTGACTTAATGCAATGCAATTTGGCGAAAATGTCGATTAGAGAATTCAACAATGGCCCTATAAATATCACCAAAGGAATAGAGTAGACATTAATGGAGGAATCCAGTTATAGCTATGCTCCGCCCGTTTTTAGCTAAGCTCAATCCAGGCATCGTCCCGTTGGGATCAGTCGATGCCTGAACTAGCTAACTATCAATTTCCATAACACTATACAGGTAAACCATTTTTTAAAACTAACTTAGCTGTGTGTTGTTGGTGCATATGGCAGCAACAGCGCCCAGTCAAATTAATTTCAAAATATTCACCAGCATCTTTAGTAAATAGTAAAGAGACACAGTTCGTACAACAACGCTTAATCCGTCATCAATTAAGAGTTCATGACGAACATATCTACGTTGTTCATTATGATGCCATCCTACATGCCACGTAGTTGATTATGACATCATATGACTGTTGGATAAACTGAAAAGATCCATTTGTGATTATGTTTACCTAGGATGTGTCGTGTGTGCCAGCTCATGCACAATTCCATACATCTCTATGCAACATTGATCAGTAAAATGCTGCCTTGTCCCAGCCTATGCATTATCGATTCGCATTGGCATTTCGACTGGAATTGTGAGGATCAACTTCAAAATAGTAGAATGGTACTGAGAGGGAAAACTATTTTGTGAACCACTCTCCAATCATCCTTTACAAGAGAAACTGGCAATCTTCAATTTCGCATTGCTATGTCTCACTTCACATAGTAACTGATATCGTGATTAGCCATTCCATTCCCAGACAGTGAAATTGAGGATAACACCCTCAATCGATTGCCACTTTCATGTCCTTTAACACAGGGATCTTGATGTTGGGTGTGTTATTCTTAGAATGCAACATTTATTCTTTCAGTGGTAGCAGGTTGTCCGGAAGATCAACTGGAACCATTGCTTTCAACATCTGGATACTTTTCTTTATTGTGCATAAGAAAGTGAATTTGAATTTTGGGGTTTGGTTGTGGTGGGGATACAATTTTATCTTCACCATTATATTTAAACACCCATATGATATAAGGACGTTGGATATATTTGGGCCTTATCAAAACTAATTGTATTTATCCATTTCTTAACTATCAGAAATAACAGTCACACTCTTTTGCCCTATTACCTTCTGTTATTCTAGATACTGTCTAATGTTACGGCCAGCATCACTCCTTCCATTAGAACAATGCATGCGAACAGGTGATAGGAGTATCCTTCTTTTAGAAACCTAGCCCTTTGGTCGGATAAGGTTTCTGTACCCATGTCAAATCCTAGACAATCGCTGCCCAATAGTTTTCGTGTGTGCCTAAACCTATCGGTAAACATCAAGGACCAACTCATATGCCGAGAAAGATTGGATGTAACGGTTTCACAATCGTCAATCCTTTTCTCAGTCATTATTGAAAATATTTAGTGAGTGTTTTCAATTACAATTCCTTGAAGACACATTGGTCCGAATTGCTGTGACCAATAAGCATTTTCAAAATTGACACAATAATCTTCTCTGTTATTACCGTGAAATCATGGAACTAATCTTATATTTCTTATGAATTCAAGCTTCGGCGACTGGTACTCATCAGAGGGAGTATGTCCTCTGATCACAAGCATTCTGTTGTACTGGTATCATTCTGTATCATTCTGTATTACTCTGGTATTGAGCTCTAATCCGATATGAGTTAATTTACACTTCCAGAGTATCCATCTATCATCTGACGTCTTAATCAGATAAGCGGCGTGTATGATGACGTCATAAGCATTACGTCACACTGCTTCTAATCCGCCCATCTTTAACTCATAATAGACCGACACGTTGTACGAATTGTGTGTCTCCACTATTTAATAACATGCTGTTTAGTATTTTGAAACTAATTTGACTGGACGCTGTTGCTGCCATAGGGAGCAACAATGCACAGTCAAATTAGTTCCAAAATATTCAATAGATTATCTGTATAGATTTCTGGTAATTGATTGTCAGGGAGTTCAGAGATTGATCGACCCAAACACGAGCCAGGAGTGGACGGGGCTTAGCTAGAAATGGGGGTGCATAGTTAAAAAGGAAAGGTCCATTCCATTTTATTATAGACTCACCATTGCCACATGGATATTAATTAAACTCAACCTGACGAAAGTAAGTTCAATAGTTTTCCTTTTAAAAAAGTTAACATTTCTACCAGGACAACTTGTGAAATCGCTAAATTCAGACTTTTTCAAGTGGTTCGAGTAATCACTTGTTAGAATGTCAGTCTCCCTAAATGTAGGAGGAATAAAATCCCTAAAAATGTTAAGCTATTCAAATTGTTGGATATGGAAGTGGGTTAATATTGGTGAAATGTATTTCGCTTGGAGAGAAGAGTAACCCTTTAATGAACAAATGTAGTCACGAAACTCACAATATTTCTTTCTTGAATGTCCATTTCAGTGGTAAGCCATAAAAAAAATGTCTTCTCTTGACCTGCGAATGGGCATTCCTCATAGCCACTGCAAATGCCGTTCCTGGCTTCGTTATCAAAGGGTTAAATAACAATAACATGCATGAATACCTAGATGCAAACTGAAACTGAGAAACCCCTCCCCACCCCTCCCAACCCCAACCTTTTCCGATATCTTCTATAATACACATTCATAACGCAATCGGTTGCCAGATCCATCAACTCTCTAAAAACGAGACCTAGCCTTGATGTATTCCTATATAAAGAAAAACAAAAATACCAAGGAAAGTCATTGTTACATTACAGATTATGTAATTTTTTTTAAATATGAAAATAGCGAAGTATGTAAAAGGATATCGTATAGTCACTTTATGAATGAATGGAAGCATTATGTATCCAAGAATATACTATGTATGGTGGTATTTTTGAAATAGAATAATAACGAGGCATGGGGGAGTCAACAAACAGGAGCATCATTCATTCCTCATGCAGTAAATTACAAGAGAGACAAACCAGCATGATAGAAACTAGAATATATTCAGTAAATGAATAATAGTGCACACAATGTTAAGACATAAACAACACCTTCCTACAAATTCATATTACATAGGCATACTAAACCAACATTATACACGCTGATTTATCCATATTTATACATTATACAATGTGCCACATTTTTCCGCTCTCTCTCATATTCTATGCACAGTAACTATTTATCATAATACAGATAATGTGAATGCCTGAAGTACATCCATGTTTATAACTTGGTAACTGACTATGTGATATGTCTAACCCGTTGTGTTTCAGAAGCACACTTTTTGTGCAATAATGTCATGCCAATTTATTTTTTCTGTTTTACAAACCCTCCTACCGTAGGTGACCTTTATGACTTCATAATCAGCTAAGTGGCGAGTATGATGACGTCATAATCATTACGCCTTACATGATTATATATTGTCCCGTTTTTAACTCTTACTAGCCCGAGACGCTGTACGAATTGTGCGTCTCTACTAGCAATAAACACACTGTTGAATATTTTGAAACTAATTTGACTGGGCGCTGAACATTTTCAACAGCTTGCATTGACAGTTTTCTGGAAATTGATAGTCAAGGAGTTCAGAGATCGATCGATCCCGAGAGGGGCGAGTTGTGGGTGGAGCTTAGCTGGTGAAGAGCGAGACATAGCTAAAATGGAAAGGTCCATCCTTCCATATAAAAAAATAATAATGCTGGAATAGTAAGGTATTATTTTCAACATGCATTCAATATACACATTTTTCGCGGGTAAATTCTTATCACTCGGACTTCCTCACAATTTTCTGTATATTATTTTTTACCATGTAGCTTTGCTCACCCTTTAACGGTCCAGTCGCTCAAAATGGCTTTGCAATGGTAACGGGAAAAGTCCATTTCTGGCCAGCAGAAGACTATTTTTAAGATTTTACCACTGGAATGACTGGCAGTGTTAAATGTTAAAAAAAAAAGTTTCTTGGCCTGCAAGTGGAAACTGAAAACGTTTTTAATTTTCTTGATCAATCTTCACAATTAACATGATGACAGTATCAATACTGTAATAGCTTAAGTCTTTTGAGGCAAAATTGTGCATTATATTTTATTTTTCCCATCTCCGATCTTGTTTTTTCGTAAGGAATTTTAGTACACCAAAACATTACATTGGTCAGGCCTAATGTTTTACATATATGCTCTTCCGATCACAATAGAGCGATCTATTTGTCACTATGCCCCGCCCACGTCTATAGCTAAACTCCTTACACGGTGTACGTGTGGTGGAATCAATGTATATACTTTGAACCCTGAATTCACATTTCCAGAGTATCCATTTATCGTCAGACCTCGTATGACGTCATAATCAGCTCAACGCGTGTATGATGGCGTCATAATCACCACGCCACAAAGGGTTCCATATAGACCGTCACCAAATCTCAAATGGTCCGACACGTTGTATGACCTGTATGTCTTTGTAATTCTTTGCTATTTAATAAACATGCTGTTGAATATTTTTAAACTAATTTGACAGGGCGCTGTTGCTGCCTTAGGCAGCACCCGGTCAAATTAGTTTCAAAATAGTCAACAGCTTACCTGTGTAGTTTTTTTGGAAATTGATAGTCGGAGTGTTCAGAGATCGATCCATCTCAACACGAGCGAGGTGTGGGTGGAGCTTAGCTAGGGATGGGCGGGGCATAGCTAAACCGGAATGGTCCATTACCGTACTCCCAATTTCAAGGTAACAATACAGGAAAGTTGTTGACTATTTTGAAACTAATTTCAACAGCTCCAAGTCAAACTAATTTCAAAATATTCTGCGCAATGGTTATTAAATTGCAAATCTATCAATGATATACAATTCATACACTCGACTTCGGGCTTCACGACACGACATAGTTATACTACGACATTGTATTTGTAACGGCACTTACATACATGTGTGCGACGTATAATTATACCTGAGTGTCACATCGGATTAATTTATTAATAGAAGTTTACGTACACATACTTATTCAGTAGCTAGAACAATGGAGGGATCCACTTTAGCTATGCCCCGCACATATCTATCTAAGCTCCGCCCACGCTTTGCCCGTGTAGGATCAAGCGATCACTGCATTCGAAATTTCAATTTCCAGCAAACTATACATGTAAGCTGTTGAATATTTTGAAACTATGGAAGCAAGAGCGCGCCGTCAAATTAGTTTCAAAATATTAAACAGAATCATGATTAAATATCAAAGACATGCAGTTCGAGCAATAATGCTTACCACTTGAATGACGATCTTAATTACGCCATTTTGCCCTAATTTCTTATGCCATCATCATATATGTCACGTAGTTGATTATGATGTGATACGATTGACTGATACACTGGAATACTCCATTACTATATACATAAGACATGACATATTGATTAGATTTCTTGACAGTGTTTATTTCACTTGTCTCTGGACGTTGGGATGTAAAGTCAATATAAATGGCAAAACATACGGTTTCCTATACTTAAAGAGATATTTGCTGATCAATATAAATAAATTTTGGTACGGTAAATTACTTTAAAACTATTCAATGGAATATTTCATGGCGAAATAATATCAAAGGCCTAATTTTAGCAAAATTGCTGCACCCATTATATAGGGGTGGACGAATTCAGAAAGATTCCTTTTAACACTTTGACAGGTAGAATTTAGTACAATGTATCATCCCTGGTAGTTGTATTATATGGGCCATTTGGGAACACCAATAGGCAAAATGGCACTTTTGTTTTGGCCAGGGTCATTTGCGCGTTGAAATAACGTCATGACATTTCATTTTCCAGCAGCGTTCGTCAACAATTCTAGCACGTCTCGGCATTTGTTGATGGTTTTATTTAGGAAATATGTCCGTACTCACCTTATTTATTAGAACAATACATGTGAATACACATTAAAAAATCTAGAGTTATGCCACTTGAAAAATTGCACTGTCTTGAGCTATATCTGATTTTTAAAGTATTGAATTCTATGGGGCATGCAAGTGTGGCTCATTTTCTTCCTTTTCAATATATTAATTCAAAACTGTTGGAGACTATTGATATCAGCAATATGTTTCAGGTTGGTGAGAATCGTGAGAAATTGTCAACATGTTATAGAAATGTATCCCCTTACTTTAGGTATTGACGCCTATGAAAACAATTTGGAAAGGATGGTAATTTTGAGATTTCTTTATATATGTGCATGAAACTTGATGGGTTAGCACATCTGAATACTTGCTAGCAGCTCTATATAGACTGGCTCAGTTTGACCTAGTTTCTAAAGAATGTAGGATAAAGGTATATTTTCACTATTGGAACCAGTAGTAAGATAATCATATATTTCTCTTGTCATTTCTTTGTTTACACTATCAAAAGGAACTAATTTATATCTGACTAGTAGCCCACATTCAAATATGCCGACCAACCAATGCTGGGCCAAATATATAAAGAAATAATCCAATTATTGTCCTTTTTCTATTTTTCTTATAAACGCCATTCTCTGCCTACTCCAAATAAATAATGGGGCTAACACATCGGTAATATATCGACAATGTAATACGGTTCTCACCAGCTTGAATCATATTGCTAATAATAATATTCTTTCCAACATTAGATTTATTTTATTGGGTGATAAGATTGAGCCAAAAATGTATTTCCCATAGGATCCAATACCTTAAAATCTCATCGTGATCAATGCAGCGACAATTTGCAAGGTTTATACATCTAGTTGTAGGATGCATTTACTCCAGGTTCATCCAGGGACATATTTGACAAATCGTGTTCCCAATGGCCTATCTAATGCAACTAATGTGAGTGGCAAACTGTAATAAATTTTGCATGTTGTGGTCACATTTTTTTGTTTCTGTCAGTTGCACTACTAGAGCCGCAAAATGGTTAGATGTTGTTTATATCATTCAGATTCATTTTATAATTTCATTGGAATCTATATGGCAATGGCATTTTGCAGTTATCCTATCATGTTCGTTATACAAGTAGTCTTGGAATTACTGTATATTGACATCTACAGGGAATCGAATGCACAACCTGCGAAAACCCCAATCATCATAGCCCACACACGCGTGCTGTGCTGGTGTGGGGAACCATTTGTGGGCTATGATGTTTGCCGCCTTCACCATTTGCGAGTTTGGAGTCCATGTCAATGCCTACTACACTGTTCAGTAACTTAATAACCCTCAAATGTGTTCAAGAAAATTTAAACTTAACATAAACTGTCAATTTGCAGACAAGCAAAGCTGTGTTTTTAATTATCACTGGAATGACTGGGCCGATTATCGAGCCGGTGATTTCAGTGGTCATTTTTCAAAAGGGAAAATAATCTGCTCTTGGGCTACAAAGGGAAATATTCTCAAGTCTATTGCAAAAAGCCGTTTTGGCCGGCTTGACTACTAAATGGTTAAATCTTGAAATGAAATGCCATCGTTTCTATTTCAAGGCACCTATACAGGAAAGTTGTTGAAAAATTTGAAATGAATTTGATTGGCTTCACATTATTCAACAATTTTCCTGTATAGGTGAATACAAAATACATGCTACTATAAAACCGTCATATAAAAGGCGTCGCACGGGCCAGCAAACATTCTTCACTAAAGACAGGTGTCACTTTTTGCAACGGAAGTATCCGATCTGTCACTCAACTATATGACGTCATAATCAGTTACATATCATGTAGGCTGACATCGCAGTATATGGTGACTTATCTCGACTCATCACGAACATTGACAATCCGGTTAAGTATACGAATTGCATGGCCGTGATAGATTTACTATTTACTAAAATTGCGTTGATTATTTTGAAACTAATTTGATTGGGCGATGTTGCTGCCATGCACAGCACCAACACTTCCTAAATTAGTTTCAAAATATTCATCAACTTACCTGTATGATGACCTTGAATTTGGGATTCTGGGAATTCAGGGATTCAAAGTATGTACATTGATTCCAACGCGCTCAACAGTGGGCGGGGCTTAGCTAGGAAAGGGCGGGGCATAGAAAGAAACGGATGCCTCTATTCAATATGTTTAGCAGCGTATTACAATGGCGTCTGTCTGACTGTTTGCTTGTCTGCATGTTGGTGCTTGCATCAAGAGAACTACCAATGTGATGTTTGCTCAAGTGATGGCAGAAAAAGAGCTGTTCTGATATATTAGCATCCAAAACCTTGTTCGTGATCTCGAAAGGTTCAGAACAAAACAATAAATGGATAAAAAGGACGAATTCCAGTTAGCGTACTCTTAGTTGGTAGGTAGATTTTGATGTGGCGCATATGAACACGTGGAGGTTTTTCATTAAACCCCAAGACGGCGTGTTTTAAAAAAAGCATCGTATTAATGCCTCAAAAGCATGCATTCAGTATAGACATGACGATTGTTCGATTGTAGATGCAGGCTGTTCATCTGTACATTGACCACGTGCTCAGGATACGAGGGCGTGGTCTTCGTGAGCATCATTTTCATTTCTCCCTCCTTCCTCTGCTTCTTCATGAAGTTTTTCCCAGTATTCAAACTTCTTCCGTCCGATAACATACACGATAGTGTAACAGATTAACTGGAAAATAATTTTTAAACGCACATGATGAAGTTCAGTTATTAAACAGTCAAAAGACTTGACTGCTTGAGAATCGATCAGTCTGTCAATCTGTCTGTCTGTCGGTCGGTAAGTCAGTCAGTCAGTCGGCCGGACAGCCAGTTTATCAATTAAACAGTCATTTTATCAATAGCGCAGCCATTAAAACGCACATAAAATTCATCAATTAATCAGCTTTTGCATTAACTATGCGTCAATCAATCATCCACTATTTAGGCATATTTGCTAAGCCGCAACCACACCTCACTCATGTTGGGACCGATCGATCACTGAACTCCCTGATTGTCAATTTCCAGAAGACTATACGTGTAAGCTAGTACATCTTTGAAACTATGGCATCAACACCTCGCTCATGTTGGGATCGATCGATCACTGACCTCCTGATTATCAATTTCCAGAAAACTATACGTGTAAGCTATTGAAGCTTTGAAACTATGGCAGCAACAGCGTCCAGTCAATTTAATTTCAAAATATTCAGCAGCATCGTTATTAAATAGTAAAGACATGTAGTTCGTACAACAACTCTTGGCCCGACACGAATCATACGCTCTTGACGTACTTTTCTACATCATTTACGACGCCATGATTATGACGTCATCGTGTACGTCGCGTGATAAATAGATAAACTGGAAAGGTACATAGACGAGTGACACATGGCTTGCTTCATATCTACTTAGAGCTTACTCAAATTACTGTCTTAAATACTGCGTTAAATTTATGGCATAATGTAGTCCTCTCCAAGGCCATATAAATACGGCATGCATGGTCGCTATCACGTTGCTATATAATTATAATGTATTCAACGAACGAATATGGAACGTTATCAAACTGCAATTGGAGGAGACCATTCCCCGCTTGATTGCGCGATATGAGTATAGGAACTAATGAAACGCATGTATAATGTAATATGCCACCAGTTGTCGCAGATCTATATTGCCTTCATCCATGGACTTGGATAAGATAGTTATCAGTGGATATGGTGGTCTTCGCATATGATTATAATAATCGTAAATAATAATGATAATGTACAATTGTTACTCTGTCTACTATAAGAGGTACTATCCGTTTTCCCCATATGGCGTGTATGTATGACCTGGGTGTAATAAAATTAAGTTCAGTTCAGTTCTTTATTTTCAAGAATGCTCATCCGGTAGTATTATTAAATGTTCTATTGCGTTCATAAGATTGGCGTGCTTGAAAGTCAGACAGACGTCGGTCAGTTGGTTAATTGGTCAGTCGGCCAGTCAGTCTGTCAGACGGTCAGTCAGTGCATCGGTCTGTGTGTCAGTCGGTCGATCGATCTGTCGGTCGGTCGGTCGGTCGGTCGGTCGGTCGGTCGGTCGGTCGGTCGGTCGGTCGGTCGGTCGGTCGGTCGGTCGGTCGGTCAGTCAGTCAGTCAGTCAGTATATAAATTAAACAGTCATTGTATCAATTGCACAACCACTAAAACAAATATATACTACATCAATCAATCAGATTATGTATCCTCTATATAGGTATTGTTTGTTTTTAAGAATGCTCATCCGGTAGTATTATTACCAAATCATAGTATTACTATCAAATTGGACGCAGTCTAAATGGTCAACTGAAATATATCTGCTGAGACATGACACAAACCCGAAACTCTAAAACTGATGCGGTTACGTTTGCATTGACGATAGTAACTCGGCTCAGGTTATTAAACCGTAGTCTATAAGTGTAATGCTTTGGCTTATTTGAAACGATCACAGGAAATTGCCAAGCAGTCAATTCCTTATGGCTGAATCGAACGTGATTAATTAATTATAATACAGAATCATGTTGCTGTCTCGGTTACATACTCTTGGTTGGTAAATGTTCTGCTGCCGGAATACCCTTTGGCCTGGCGGTTCACTTGCCCATCTCATACAAAATGACTGAAACATATGGCCGGCTTTTCGGCTACTTCTTTGAAATAGTGAATCAAAGGCATCAGCACTACTGACTGCTTCTTATTGAAGAGACAAGTTCAATTTCTCGAGTCAAAGCACGACCTCTATCATGGCGACACCGTTTACCGAATAGAAATCGATTTTATGAATTTGGGTTGAATGGCAAAATGTTGCCCAATCGTTGCTGGCCAGATTTAGGATATTATGTCAAATGGCAAAATAAACTCAGCATAGATTGTCGACTCTTGCATATATAACTTATAGGTAGCTAAACAGGAATATGAGAGCGAATAATAAGCATCTGCTAGTGTCAATGGATGAATGAGAGATGATAGGTTCAAATGCAGGTAACAGATCCATTGACTGGTGTGCAGAGAGTACAACTACATATATTAATATTGATTGTTCATCCATACCTTATCTAGATACCAGGGTATGGCCATTTAATTGTTCACTAATCCATAATTGCATATATTCCTATGTTCAAAGATGGGCAATCCGTCAGTTGCTATAGTAACACAATTCCATGATATAAAGGAAAACTGACCTTTAGGATTGTCAGGCTGTGCCTATCATTCAGTTTTTATGATAACACTAAGCATTGTATTTTTACAATCTTGTTCATGGCAACAATACACAGGTGTCTGATTATCAACAGTTGCTAAAATTGGTGACATTTGACATCTGGTGAGCTAACAATTCTAATGATGTGCATGGTGCTTGTACGATATTGTAGAAACAACAATACGGCACATCTTATTCGGTCATCCATTACTCTACATTATATAGATGTAGTGTTATGGTCATTTTATTTTTCAATACCCCATACTTGTATTTGTCTGCTAGTTAAAAAACTGAACCGCTGTAAATTGTCATGGTAACACTATGTCATGGAATACATGAACTTTTGTCTTTTGGATCTTTCTAACTGTGTCTAATACTAACCTGTCAAGCCGCCAGCATCGACATATTCTTTTATTTTATAGTCACAGCAGTGTGCAGTTGTCAGATATTAAGCAGTAGACAACGGTGGTGACCATTTGACCTCTGTTGATCTAATTACTGGAATGATTTACAGATAACTAATAAGAACTGGTAGAGGGCCATTGCCGCAGCACTTTGTTATACGCACCTTGGTCGTATCGGCATTACCACGCTGCTTCGCTTTGCAGCTGAGTACACCCCTTTGAAGGTGCTTTAGTGCATATGCAATATTTATTCAGTATAATTACCTGTGCGCATCGACATGCAGCTGTCATACCCTGCAATCGATAACGGAGTGCAACAAGGTCATACGCCCAACAACTACCAGTAATGCCCCCTCCTATATCCCGCCACACGGAACATGTGGTGTCAATCACAGATCCGAACAATGAGGGGGCTGGCAACCAGCCTGTAATGAAGATTGAAATGCTAGTTAGGTCCTAAGTATAATACATCACCATTTGGCTATAGCCATTTATTAATTTCATACAGCGTCCATTTACTTTAAATAATATTAAGTAATTATTGCCAAAATTGACTAAAGTTTGCAAACTAATTTTGAAAACTACAATCTCCATTTTGGTGACGACTAAGAAAAAAAAGATATTCAAACAAACATATGCTGACTACGTGTCCAATAACACGCATACCGTTGTTTTCATCTTGTAATACATACTTTCGTATCACTGCAAAATTATACAGTGTTGAAATTGAGACAGCGTCGTAACGCCAAGTGAAATACCGTTGAACTTGTACCCGCTTTTTTCACATTTATCCGACCTCATTATTTTTGCCAAGCACATTTGTACAATTCCAGAATATCTGTGATGGCTTTGTTTATTAATTTAAACAATAATTCATTGGATATCAAATACGGGAAAGCTCAGAAATAACGTTTAAAAAAACCTAAGTAACTTGTACTCTTGAATATGTTTAACATTATCAGATTGGAAGACATTGCTACAATCTTCAAATCAAAATATGTTCAAATCATTCAACAGAACATTTCTTACTAACGCCATTGTCTAGAAATTGAGGCTCTGCAATTTCAAGTGCTAACGTCTTAAATTGAAGACGCCATTGCTGAATAATTTAGCATGTCTAAAACTGATAGCAGACAGCAACGTCAATTCTCCAGCTGAATCATTCTCAAATATTTATCAGTTTGAATTCTAACAAATCAATATACCTGCTAAGCCGATAATAAACATCGCCAGGCCGTATGCAAGAGTTTTGTCCGCTGGATCAACGCACCTTTATAAAAACAAATAGGAGCACACGCATTTGACTGTGCACATATATTTAAAGACTATTAAGTCATTTAGATAGATAAGGATTAAGATGGCGTCTATGACGACCCAACAAAGGATTACATAATGAGCATGAAAACTCATCGATTACTTACGTACGGGTAAATAGTCTTATATTAAGGTATATTCGTGTGCCTGTATTGGCGCTGGTATGCGGGTGCGTGGGTGACGGATCAGTCTGGCCAAGACACTACGCTTCTATAATCCGACATGTGTATCTCTGATGTTGGACAACTGTGAGAACTGGGTAGCCCCAAAGGCAGTTATAGATAAGCATGACGTCTGCCACCTTCGTACGATAACCCACCATCGCTGATCAGACAGTATAATCGCCAACGACGAATTTTAGACTATGCGCAATACAATTCCACTGTCAGTAAACGTAGCCCACCATCGTTGACCATGTTCTACGAACGCCACAAAACACACCTGCACAGAGGACCTTGGAATTTGCTGTACCTGGTTCCAATTAGTGGTCAGAATTTGTTCTATTTTTGTGATCGATGAGTAGTTTTATATACTAAACGATGATCAATTAATGATGATCATAACTGGTTTTCAGTTTTTACCCATTTTGAATGCAGTAACTATAGCATGTTCAAGGATAACTACCCCTTTCAAACAAAGTCGCAGATATGATAAATTCTTAATAATTTAAGAAATAATATGTTGTATGTTTTGAAACTAAGTTAACTGGAAGCTGTTGCTGCCTTAGGCTGCAACAGCTTCCAGTCAAATAAGTTTCAAAATATGCAACATTTTATTGGTATGGCTGCTTTGAAATTGGCATAGTAGTTCAGTGATGAAAGAATTAATGTCTTAGACTAAGGAGTACAACTATTTAGTTCTAACAATTGAATTTAAATTATTTTCCAAAAAGTATTCGTTTTCTAGCTTGACCAGTTAAAATATATGAATAAAGTCAATTTATAAACAACCAAAATCGATTTCTGAAATCATGATCGAACTGGTGGTTGAACGTACAAACCAATCAATCATCGATCATCGATTAATCGGAGCAAGAATAGTTTCAACATCTACACAGCTCCAAGGGGATACTGCACACGTATGACATTTGTGCTGCGTATCGCTCTAAAAGAGGCTGGACTGGGTACGCTCACGTCGATGAAGAACCTGAGGGCACCATGTACTCTCGCTGAGGAAATCTCCGATTATAGCTGTAGGGATGTCTTCAAACTACCGCAGCCGCAACACACTGTACAAATACATTCAGTGTCAATTACTTGTTCAGGGCATTTATATGTTAACTCTTGCGGTGTCTCTGCTTTTTTACTATGTGACTATAAATTACTCTGACTATGCATTCCTCAATATAATATCATCGTACATTATTGACGCATAATTGACCGCGGTATGATATAATACTTTAGACACGGTTGCATTGCGCACACAAATGATGGGTATTTAGTCATTAGGGGTACCCGATCTGACACCCAAGTATCTGACGTCATAATCAAATAACATGTTAACTGGCGCTGTTTAAGACTATATGCTCGACCTCAACGTGGCGCAGGGGTGTAACCCACTGGGTGTCAATCCAGACATTTGGAGGGGCTAACCAGAGCATTATGCACAACGCTAATGAAATGACACTTGGAGATCAAATCAACCGAAATGGTGCTCGCCCTGTGAGGATCGGCCGGGCAGGTGCAGCGCCGGGCTCCACGCCTCGAAGGAGCTCACCCTCAGCTACTGGAGGTCCCATCAACTCGTCATGTGGAGCCAGGGGACGAGGATGGAGAGCTACTGGCCAACCGAAAGAGAAGACCAACCCCAAAGTGTACCCCAGTATCAACATCATGCACTGGAACGCAGAAGGGGTTACCAACACGAAATCAGAGCTCGAACAGGTCCTGTACGAAAACAACATTGATATCTGCTGCATCCAAGAGACACACCTGCAAGAAGGAAAACCATTTAAGATCAGAGGTTACCAGATTTTCCGGTGTGATCGAAGAGGAAGAAAGAAAGGCGGGGTGATCACCTTGGTCCGAAACAGCGTGAACGCCACCCAGACCAAAACCTTTATGGAAGAGGCCGAATATATCAAGATCAAGGTAACAACCAGCAGCAACTCTGTGATTGACATTGTCAATTAGTACTGCCCTAATGACAAGAATCTCTCACTTGACACAATCCAGGTCCCGGACTGCCACTTCCTCATTGCGGGAGACTTTAATAGCCTGTCCCAGAGCGGGGGATGCAGAAGACTTGATACACGAGGAGAAGACATTGAAGCCTGGCAAGATGAAAAGCACCTTTTACTTGTCAACGATCCCACAGATCAGCCTACCTTCTACTCGCGCCGGTGACACTCGACAACAACGCCGGACTTGGCATTTTGTACAGAAGACATTAACAGAAACCTAAGTAGAGTGGTCGAATCGCAGTTAGGAGGAAGCGACCACCGCCCAGTCCTCCTCTCTCTTTTTGGAAGTATTTCGACAAGTGCACCTCAAATCCAAGGTCGAACTACAAAAAGGCAAATTGGAGTCTGTTCGGCATTCGTTCCAGTGAGCTTACCCAAAATATAGCAGTAGAAGAGAGAAACCTCAACAATGTGGTCAAGGAAATTAATTCAAGTATCCTCAAGGCTGCCAACGAAGCGATTCCTCGAGGGTTCCGAAAAACTACCGCCCCTAGTGGACAACAGAACCGCAAGCAGCTCATGATAAACTAGACAAGGCCAGAAAAGATGCAGAGGGTAATCCCTGTCATGAAAACCACTTCACGCTACAACAAACTAAAGCCAGGTATCTAAAGACCAAGCTGGAGGCCAAAAGAAGAAGCTGGAGGGAAAAGACGGCAGGGTTTAATTAAGAGAGAGACACCACAAAGCTATGGAGACTGACTAAAGCACTCAATGATGAGGGTGTCGGGGGACAGAAGATTACTCTTGAAGAAGATGGACAAACATTGACAGGAAAGATGGCTGCAGATGCCTTTGCCTATGCATTTCTATACCACAGATGCGTCAAAAAGAGGTTAGAAAAGAGCAAAAGGAAGGAACAGACGCCAACACTCACGATGCAATGAAAGTTGACATTAGTTTAGCAGAACTGAAGAAGACTATCCGCCAATTGAAGAAGAAGAAATCTCCTGGGCCAGATGGCATTACGAATGAAATGATCCAACACCTTGGTAATGCATCTCTCCGCAAGTTGCTAGACATCTTTAATCTCAGTTGGACCAATGGAGAGGTTCCTCAGTGCTGGAATGAAGCCAGCATGACTCCTATTCTGAAAAAATGGAGGAACAAGACGAAAGTGCTGACCTACCATCCTATCAGTATTACATGCTGCATATGCAAGACCATGGAGCGCATCATCAACCAGCGGTTGCAGTGGAGTCGGAGAACATTATAGTTTCAGAGCAGGCCGGATTCAGAAGATACAGGAGCATAGAAGATCAAACAACACATCTTGCACAGGTCATAGAGGACACTTCTCAAGCCAAGAAGGTGATGCTAGCTGCCTGTATCGATCTGCAGAAGGCATTTGACAAGATGTGGAAGGATGGCCTCCTGGTGAAGCTCCGGCGCACAGGAATCGGTGGCAACATGTTCCGATGGACTAAGTCGTACCTACACAATCGCAGAGCTAGGGTGCTGGTGGATGGACAATCTGGACATAATGTATTGCTGAGACAAGGGGTGCCACAAGGCGGAGTATTGTCACCAACTCTGTTCATACTCTTCATTAATGACATTGTAGCAGAGCTGCCCACTGGGATCCAAGCAGCCCTCTATGCAGATGACCTCGTACTCTGGTGCACCGAGGAGTACACAACGACTGCCACGTACAGAATACAGCTCGCCTTGGACAGAATTACAGCTTGGGCCAATCGCTGGTGTATTACCATCAACACAGAAAAATCATCAACCATGCTATTCTCACTGTCAACCAAAACCAAGGTTGGCAATCTGACACTGGGCGGTACTCCACTCGAGTACGAGGACCAGCAGCCATACCTGGGAGTCACCTACGACAGATGATTGACATGGAAGGAGCACATACAGAACGCAGAGGCAAAGGCCAGAAGAAAGCTAAACGTCATGAGGAAGCTGGCAGGAGCAAAGTGGGGTGCCAATGAAAGGATCCTCAAGACAATCTACCTAGGTGCCGTACGACCACACCTTGAATATGGATCCAGCTCATGAATGACAGCAGATAAATCTCATCAACAGAACCTCGACAGAGTACAAAACCAGGCACCGCGCATCATCACTGGTGGAATGAGATCAACACCAATAGAAAAAATGGAGCAGACAGCAGGCACACACACACACACACCCCACCCCACTTAGCAAAGGAAGGGAATGCAAAGCACTGATCCAAGCCGCAAAGTTCAAATCGTTCAACAACGACCCGATGAAGATCAGGCAAGCACAGCAGTCATCGGGAAGACTTAAAAGATCAAGTTTTGTGAAAGAGACAAAAGTACTTCAAAGGAAACACCAAGAAATGTTGCCAGCACAAATAGAAGACCCAAACCACTCCCGTGATCCTCCACCCTGGGAAAACAAACTAGAGAGCATAGCTATTCGCACCACAGTACCTCATCTCACAACCAAAGATGAACACAGTGATGTGAGCAAGAAGGCCCTAACCCTAGCCATGCTGGAAGAAATGTACCCTCAGGAGACATGGATAAGGATCTACACAGATGGATCAGCCAAAGATGCAATTATGAGCGGAGGTGCCGGAATGCACATACAGTATTCAAACGGACAACATGAGTCAGCTGCAATACCGACGGGCAAACACTGCACAAACTACAGAGCTGAAGTCGAAGCACTGGTTCATGCAGCTAATACCATCAGCAGAACAGCAGACCCTATTGCACAGATTGTCTTTTTATATGATGCCCTCTCCGTCCTTGAGGCTATCACCAAAGGTAAGCTGCTACAACTTGAAGAAGCACTACAAAACATCGAATGCTTTCGGATAGCATTGCAGTGGATCCCCTCACACTGTGGAGTCCAAGGAAATGAGGAAGCAGACAAGATGGCAAAGGTGGGTGCAGAAGAGAATCAGACAGAAAACATGGTTACCCATACAGAGATGAAGACTATCATCAAGTCACTCTATAGAACACCTCAATCAGAAGATGCCTACCATCATCTCTCGAGGCCAGAGTAAGTGATCATTTTTCGTCTCAGAACTGGACACAACAGACTAAACCAACACATGTACAGGCGGTTCCACCTTACGACATCGCCTGCTTGTTCTTGTAGAGAAGCAGAACAGACCACAGAGCACATACTTCCATGGTGCAGTACGTATCAGCCGCTGAGAGAAGAGATCTGGCCTTTGTCAACCTCTTTTCTTGAAAAGCCGTATGGGCCTGTGGAAGAACGGCAGAAAACCACAGATTTCATCTTGAGAACGGCTCTCCAAGTGTGATACCAGCGATCGGAAAGAAGAAGAAGACTGGCGCGACACTTATAATGACGCACACCTCCGTCACTAAAATCGAAAATGTATTTATGAAATGTACGAATGGTATATGTATATCTTTGATGAATTTATAATTTGATAAAAATTGAGTTGAACATTTTGAAACTAATACCATAGGCAGCAACAGGCGGCAGTAAACGTAGTATCAACATATTCAACAGCTCACCTATATAGATATCTTGAAACATAGAATCTGGGAATTCTTTTTTAAAGGTTCAAATCGATTCCGCTAAGCGCGCAAAGTAGGATGAAATTTGCTAGAAATTGGGCGGAATTGCTATAGAAGGGTCTCTCTATTAACCTGTTCATTAAAATAATGGACCGTTCCGGTTTTAGCTATGCCCCGCCCATCTCTAGCTAAGCTCTACCAACACCTCGCCCATGGTGGGATCGATCGATCTTTGAACACCCTGAATATAAATTTCCAAAAAACCCACAGGTAAGTTGTTGACTATTTTAAAACTAATTTGACTGGGTGCTGTTGCTGCCTAACAACGCCCAGTCAAATTAGTTTCGAAATATTCAACCGTATGTTTATTAAATAGCAAAGACATACAATTCGTACAATGTGTCGGACCATTTTACATTTGATGACGGTCTGTATGGAACCCTTTGTGACGTAATTATTGTGAAGTCATCATACAGCGCTGAGCTGATTATGACGTCATACGAGGGCAGGTGATGGATGCATACTCTGGAAAGGTGAATTAAAATAATTGCCTGAATGGTACCTCATTGTGAAGACGATGAGTAGCGGACTTGTGAAGGCGAGGGCGATGTAAGCGATGACCATAGAAACTGTATACGGAATCAGCATCCCACACCCTGTGTCACAAACTCCACTCACGGCTGTCGTTGTTTCTGTGCAGTTGCACCCTGTGTACATGACCTTACCAATCTGTCATAAGAGAAACCAAGGCTCACATTCACAACATAATTCTTAACAGTAACATTCTTAAAAGTGTATACTCTTAGACCTTGTTCTCACTAGAGACTTAACCGGCGTAGCGCATTACTGAGGTATGGCGCTATTCTCAATTAACTCTCCAGTGAGAACACGGATTTAGAGGCTTAAATTATGTACCCCAATCAGTAGAGTTTGTTCCGGCAAACAAAATGAGAACAACTTTAGTATTTCTGCCCAAAGAGCGCTATAACTTTTGCAGCAAATTGGCATGGTTTTCTTCGCAATGCCAAGTTGGGAGTCGGCAATCGACAAATTTTGAATCTATAACCCATAATCTATCTGCGCAAACCAACATTTGAGATGAGATTAGCGTCCCTTTAAGCGATGGTTTGCTATAAAACAACTAACGACAATATCAAATCACACGTTGGAGGAATCCAGTTTGCCATCAATCATATGACGCCACAATGAACTACGTGACGTGTAGCATGACGTAATAATCAATTACGTCATGAATGGGTCGATTTAGTCCATCTTAAACGCTTGATAGTCTGTCAGCCTGTACGAATTGTATGTCTTTACCATTTAATAAACAATATGTTGAAAATTTTGAAACTAATCTTACTGGGCGCTCTTGCTGCCTATCACACAGTTAAAATAGTTTCAAAATATTCAACATCTTGCATGTATATTTTTCTAGAAATTGAGATTCAGTTAGTACAGGGATCGATCGATCCCAACACGGGCAAATCGTGAGTTGAGTTTAGCTACAGGTGTGCGGGCATAGCTAAAAAAAGGTTTACTCCATTATGACGGTAAAGTACAACACGGCGGTATTCTAATGTATCGTATATGAACATTATATTATGTTAACCTCTTTGTGTCAACTTAACCATTTAATGGTAAGAAACGACCTCTTCAGTGATAATGGGAAATGTGCATTTGCAGGCCAAGAGAAGAATATTTTTTTTAAATTGACCACTGGAATGACTGGCTCGGTAACCGAGCCAGTCATTTTAGTGGTAAATTAAAAAAAATACCCTTCTTGGTCTGCAATTGGACACTGGCTATGCAGAAATTTGAATTTCTTGACCATTACACTTTTGACGAATGTCCATTTGAATGTTAACAGAAATCAAATTTTTTGTAAAATTGTCATTACAAATTAACAAAAAATACACTTTTTGCCTGCAAAAATCTAAATTTGCTTGAAAAGTATTGGTAATTAAATGGTTAATTGAAATAATAGTATTTTGAGCGCTTTAATGCGCTGTTGACACACGAGCATATATTATATGTAATGTGATTTTAACTTGGTACCGTATTCTAATGTAAGACATAAGGACCTACATTAGGTAATGCTGAATATTTTCTATTAAATTGCTTATTCGCATATTTTCACGAGTGTTTGGCCCGGTGTTCTATCTCAGTTTCAATATTTGCCCGAGCACAAAGCAGGAGTGCCAATATAGAAACTGGGATAGTATACCGGGTGGAATACGAGTGCAAATATGCGACTAAGCATGCCGTATTGAGTATTTTCTTTAGTACATGCAGACCGTGGCAACGGCAAATGCCATAACATATCTATTTCATGCGCTACATTGTGTTAAATTTTTAGCTACATAATGTCATATTGACCTGAACATATTAACGCTATGCCAGTCTGTAGCGCTACTGGTTGTCGTCTGCTAACTGGTGTTCAGAGAATCATCGTATACGTGTATGTGTTGAGCTTCTAATAATAAGACTAGTAATAATAACGTCGTTTTATTTCATACTATCGGTGTATCTGTATACGGACATTTGAGCATGGCCAAATATCAGGGTAGATTAAGAGCCATACCCCGCCCTCTGGCCGAAATTATTGACTGTGATTTTAGATGACCGCGTTGGACTGCTTCAAAAAACTGATCTGTTAAATAAAGAAATGTGTGTTACAATTCCTGTTGGTTGTTAGTATATTGAACTATATAACATATTTATTTATGGTTGATACAACATTTAGCCAAAGAAAACGATGATATTAGTATTATTCTTATTATTAGAAACTTATCAAATATGCTTACTTGATGCGGTTCTCAACACATGTGGGCACTCACACAGTAGGTGTGACAGTACTGTATTTTGGCTATGCCAAGCTAAGTGTATCGCACACCACTGGTATTCAGCTTGAGCACACGTAGAGCATGATTCCATCTCTAAAGATAGGTGATCACTAAAGACGGGTCAGCACCTAACATCATTATGTCTATCATCATCATCATCATCAGCAGCAGCAGCAGCTGCAGCAGCAGCAGCAGCAGAAGCAGCAGCAGCAGCAGCAACAGCAGCAGCAGCAGCAGCATCACCATCATCACCGTCATCATCATCATCATCATCATCATCATCATCATCATCTTCATCAACTTCATCATCATCATCATCATCATCATTATCATCACCATCATCATCAACTTCATCATCTGCATCATCTTCATCATCTTCATCAACTTCATCATCAAGCTCATCATCTCCATCATCATCATCATCATCATCATCATCATCATCATCATCATCATCAACTTCATCATCAACTTCAGCATCTTCATCAACTTCATCATCAACTTCATCATCTTCAGCAACTTCATCAACTTCTTCATCAACTTCATCATCTTCATCAACTTCATCATCAACTTCATCATCATTAATCATCATCAATCATCATCATCTATCAACATCAAGTTGGCCAGCATGCTCTACTATCTGACAATACTGTTTAACCTTTGCTAATAACACATAGTGAGATCTGAACCTGCGAGTTCAAAGTGTAATTCAACATATAATTCAACGTATTAACCATCTCGACTATGTATGTATTAATAAATAAAAGTGACCTAGATTTAGCTGATAACCTGTTATGTGTTATCTAGAATATTCTAATTGAAAATATGTACACACATAGGCTGTAATATATCTAGCTTTATATCTTGTGTGTGTGTTATCAGTCGGATTGATATGTTTGCTATTATTGGACAACAATTCATAAAAGATAAATGTCATTAGTTGTAGACTAGTTATCGGTTCCCCGTTGGCTCACTTGATAATAGTGCTGAATTCTAATAAAAAAACATGGTTCAAATCTCTGAAAAGACCTCAACTAGATGGTACTCAGTTCGAAACAAATTCAAAGGGTATGCACTAGTGGAGGGGTGTAATGGCAGAAATAGGAGCAATGAGGGAATCCGCCAGTGCGGGGTCAAGCACAAAGCCCACATAAAAAAACCTGCCAAAAAGAGAGAAGAGAGAGACAGGCCAGCCGGCCGGCGATAATGCGGGGGTTCTCCGAGACAGGTGGTCCCGGGAGCTTTATAGTATTTTTAGTTTTATGTTTTGTTTGCGGCAATGTTTCTCTAATACGGAATTATAGCTGTTCATGTGCCCACATGGTCAGCTAAGATATACGGAGATGCTGTAACGGTATGTCACTTGGAACGGGCCGATCCACTCTCCGAGTAAAACAGTCTAGCAACAGTCGGCTACCTCTGTTCTGACAATCCACCTCCATCATTGTTCCTCTGGAACAGGCCGATCAGCTGCAGATATATATATATATATATATATATATATATATATATATATATATATATATATATATATATATATATCGCCTCTGTTCTGAATTTCCACCTTCCCTCCTGTAGTCGTGGATCGTGAATCCACAGTTACCACCACCCTCTGTTCTAGAACTCCTAGTATATGACTACTACTTGGAAATATTCTTACGAAAAGTACATCGCTCCATAAGACAGACAGGCATATGTCAAAATCTGCCAGTCTGCCTCATGAAACAATGTACCCTAGTCGCTATATCCTCGTTCACATCGGCCGAAAGATTGTCGCTGCCATTTAAAATCACTTCCAGTAAACCAAATGGGCCAAATAGAAGTAGGAAATCCACCTGAATTGGTCTTTCATCATCCAATTTTCAGGTACTTGGCAATGAATGCAATCGGGTTGGTCTATGAGATGATATCTGTGTAAATCAGCATTTACATGGCTGCACTTTTACTAAGCTTACTTTTCTTTTACCAAGCGAAAAGTAGTTTGGAATATTTTGTGGGGATGTCTGACATGAGCTGATAAGCTTTTTCTTAAAGACAGCCAGAGTTGGAGATGTTTTAATTGTGGTGTCTAAGTTATTCCACGGGGTTATATTAAAGGTAGATATTCACACCCGAATGGCTCAAAATCAAAATGTTAACTTTTTATCCTTTCAGAGGTTTAAATCCTATCCCATGTTATGCTATCTCGCATACGAGACAAGATCAACGACTTCCCTAGATCATGTCAAAGTGGCTTCAATCGTGGACGCGGCTGCGCAGATAGTGTATGGGCTCAACGCATGCTTGTGTCGGTAGTCATGTCCAAACACTGGGATTTCCACAAAATGGGCATTGACATGCCACGAGCCTTCTTAAATGCACACAGATTCCTAGATGTACTACATCTGATGAGCTACGACTAGTCAGACTACTGCTTGCAGACACCAAGCAGAGAGTATGAGTCAAATCAGTGTCGAGTTTGAGTGACGCGTATCTCTAAATCAATTTACTAACGTAAACAATTATATTAATTTATATGGAATGAAATCATGATATGTTAAGATTTATTTCGTTTCGCTACGTCCAGGCACACAATTTAAGCCTCCAAAAGTATACCATTTTAACAATTCTATTTCTGAGCATTCTGGTGTGAATATGCACCTTTAATATGCAATGAGAGTTACGTAAGCATTTGTGTGATGTAATAGACCTTTCGACTGCATCATATGACGTTATACCCAACTACGTGACGTGTAGAATGACATCACAATCAATGGCGCCATTATGACGTCATGAATGATGTAGATAAGTACGTCGAGAATGCATAGTTGAAGACAGGCTATGCGTTGGTTTAAGAATTGTATGTCTTTACTATTTAATAAATACCCTGTTGAATATTTGGAAACTAATTTGACTGGGTGTTGTTGCAGCCATAGGCAGCAAGAGCACCGAGTCAAATAAGTCATAAAATATTCAACAACGTACCTGTATAGTTTTCAGGAAATTGATAGTCAGGGCATTCGGGGATCGATCGCTGGGTGAAGCTTAGCTATGGATGTGCAGGGCATAGCTGAAACGGGAAAGGTCCATTGGTTATGACGTCATATACGTTGGGTGACAGATAACTCAGTAGTTATATCATACCAATGATGTAAGATTTGAATCCAGGCAGCCAGCGTGGCACGGGGAGAAGTACGTGACACCGGAGTCACACACGGGTGAATAGGGCATACCGGAACAAGCGCAGCCATCAGCGCATGACAGGTCCTTTATAAAATTCCTATCAACATAGAGTAGCATATAAAATTTTAATCGGAAAATCTTTGTTTTGTAATCTGTATGTTAACAGAAAGAGCCGAATGCAAAGTGGTATGCGAGATTTATAGCGAATAATGGAGACTCATTGCAATTCGCCTTTCCAGAGTACACCCCCATCATATGACGTCACGCACGTGTATTTGATCAAAGACTAAGCTTTGTTGTACGAATTGTATGTCTTTACTATTTAATAAACTTGCTGTCAAATATTTGCAACCAATGGTAGCAAAAACACCCGGTCAAATTATTTTCAAAATATTCAACAGTGAACCTTTATATACACCTGTGCAAAAGTTAAGCACCACCCTATTTTTACGCACATGCGAGGGTATATTCATGTGCTATGAAGAAAGCAATAGCATAAACATTTATGTACCCATCCATCTTAGTGCAAGAGGTAATAATGCAACCAGAGGAATGCTGATTATGATGGTGGGGAAACACTGTATGTTTTTGTTTGAACTTGAAAACGAGGCCTGAATATGGTTACGTTGACACAACTGACAACTATTGCCCTACAGTTGACACACGTGGCTAGATTGTCATTAATGGTGTCTGAAAACGAAGTTTAACATCTGTGCACGAGTTTGAGACTGTCATTATTAATACCGGGTATATCCACATTGTGCCTGGATGACGGCCTGGACACGACGTCTCATGCTGGTCACCAACCGACTGATACGCCATTGTGGTATTCGTTGCCATTCAAGATGGAGTGCGTCTGTTAATTCCTGTAGGTTCTGCACAGGAGGATCCCTCCTTCTCACCATGTTTCCCAGAATGTCCCAGATATGCTCAATAGGGTTCATGTCAGGGCTCCTTGCTGGCCATGGTAGGGTTTCGATGGCATTCTGGCGGAGGTATTCATGCACAGCTCTAGCACGATGTGGTCGGGCGTTGTCATCCATGAATATAGGGTGGATTCCAGGTGCATGATTTACAAAATGAGGGACCACAACCCTATCCAGTATGGAATCTTGATATCTTTGTCCATTTAGTGTTCCAGGTACAGTCAACAGATCCAGCTTACAATCAAATGAGATGCACCCCCATATCATAACGGAACCTCCACCAAATGGAACTTCTTCCATGATGTTACGTTGGTCGTACGCCGTGCGTCTGGACCTCCATACACGAGTTCGACCATCTGTGGCATGAAGCAGGAACCGACTTTCATCGGACCAGTGTACCCGTCTCCAGGATCTCATGTTCCAGTGTCTTCTTTCGTTGCACCACCTCAGACGCTCCTCTTTGTGGTGTGCAGTGAGGAGAGGACGTCTGACAGGTCTCCTAGCTTTCATGCCAGCAGCATACAGTCTCCTTTTGACGGTAGACATTGACACTCTATTGCGCGTTTCCCATTGCTGGCTGAGCACTCTGCTGTTGGTGAATGGAGATCTCCTAACAAGGCGTACTAGGGCTCGATCATCACGGGCAGTAGTCTTCTTCGGTCTTCCAGATCTAGGCCTGTCGTTCACCTCGTTAGTTTGCCCATGTTTTGCAATCAAACGACTGATTACAGTATGGTTAATGTTCAGCTGTCTGCCAATCTCTCTGCATGACATACCAGTGGTATGCATGCCTATGATTTGCCATTTCACACGATCACTTAACCTTCGTCTTGCCATAGCGGTTCACAATCAAGAGCTAATTCTCTCTGTACAAATAAACCACGGTCATGAACACAAAATTCCTAATCTTGTCTCGCCTAAATCTGTATGTAATGTTCTACACCTCAAACTGGACTTTTACATAACTGAACACGTGTGCTGTTTCCCGCCACGCACGGACATCAAGCGGCGTGAAGTCATGCATGCATGTGCATTTCGTACTTGGAATTATGTCAGCTAACGCGGGGACAAAAAGTATGGCAGCCTAGTTGTACCATCATGTTTCTACGTTCTATTGTTTTTGCTGGTGCTTAACTTTTGCACAGGTGTATAGTTTTCGTAGACTTAATAGTCAGGGTGATCTGGGATCGATCGATTCTAACGCTGGCGAAGTACGCTTGGAGGTTAGCTAGAGATGGGTGAGGTATAACTATGACTGAAATCATCCATTAGCAAAGTAACGTATTTCTGTTACACGGAGAACGAGTCTTTACCTCAATATGAACGTACTATCTTGACCTCGTCTGTAGGTAGTTAATTGATGAATCCTCCATTAGTCGCTCCCCGCCAACCTCGATTTATATACTTTGAATCCTGAATTCCGAGACTCCCAATTTCATGGTCACTATAACTCTAACATGTTAAATAGTCAAGTTAGTCTCACAATGTTCAACATAATCTGTATTAGATAGTGAATACATACAATTCGTACAACTGACGAACTGTTCCAGGTTCATGACGGAGTATAATTGTCTGGCAATTATGAGTATGACGTCAACGTATATGTGACATAAACGATTGCGACGTCAATACTTGAGTGGCAGGTTTGATTCATCAATGGAACCTTACAGTTTATACATCCATCATATGACGTCATAATCAACAAAGTGATTGCATTATAATCAATGGCGTCAATAATGACGTAATTAAGTTCGTCACGAACGCATACGTGGTGACAGCTTAAAGCGTTGTTCTACGAATTGGATGTATTTACTATTTAATAAACATGCTGTTGAATATTTTGAAACTACTTTAACTGGGTGCTGTTGCTGCCCTTGGCACACCATTTGCCGCAGCAACACCCAATCGAATTAGTTTCAAAATATTTAAACACAATAGTTTTCTTTAAATAGGTAGTCAGGGAGTTCAGGGATCTAT